>JANBPT010000987.1:0-17174 GCA_027575765.1 Tieghemiomyces parasiticus
GATGACATGTTCCGCGCCTTCGCCCTCCCGGAGTTTTACCAGCTAGCGTACGACGCTACATCCTACTCCATCCTCATCCGCTACTGTGTCCAAGCCGCCACCGACGAGTCGTACCGTCGGGCCTCTGTGGCCGCCGCTGAGGCCACCCAATTCGACCCGCCCCTCATCACCGAGGAGGCTGCTATCTTGCTCCGGGACGCCTGCAAGGCCCGCGGCGAACACGACAAGGCTAGCTACCTGAACCAGGTCATCGCCAAACTACCCCAGGAGAACCGGTCGGCGTAGGCATGGCATTAAGAATGTGGCCGTTGGTATGTCGCCCAATAGTATGTGCCCGTGGCCTGGGCTCAGCACCGCGGTGGCGTATCAAGGTTATTAGAAGATCCAACAAAATAAATTTACCAGACCGAGACCACAGTGAAGTCCCTTAATTTACGGCGCAATAGGGGTGTGGTTACTGTAGGAAGGATATTTATACGGATCTGTGAGCGAAGAAATGTTTAATATGATACAGGCGTCAATGGAATGTCAAAAAGACCACAAAAAGAACTCGTTGGGTGGGGGAGGGGACCTGAATACGGGTAAGCCAGTTGCTTAGCCCCGGGCGGCCTTACGTGCCTGTTCCATTTCCATGATGCTCTCCAGAGCGCTTTTCCGTTTCGTACCTCCTCCTATGGGTATTTTGGTAGTCGCAGGCTTTAGGCTTTCTGGCTTGTCCTTGTTCTGGACCAGGGCCTTTAAGCCCCCCTTATTTAGTACGGGCCTCTTGAAGGACTTGGTTGTGGTGCCAAACTTGAATTTGGTCGCGGTCGACGCGGTAGCGACCGAGGCCACTGCCGTTCCTTCGGCGCTGGTCGGGGCCATTGGGTTGTCATCTCCCTTGGCAGCGTCGGTCGGGGTCGCAACGACTGACGACGCGCCCGAATCGGCTGACTTGCCCGTCAACTTCAGGGCCAGCGTGATCTTGGCCTCAGGATCATCACGATGGAGTTCCGTGTAAACCTGGGTGGATTAAATGGTAAGGGATCCGTGGATAAATAAATCTCAAGAATTAGGATCGGGTTTCGAGGTAAGCGGTGAAGAGCGCCAAAAATACAACCCCCCCCCCGAAAATTGCGGGAGCTACAACGAATGAGGCCAAACTAAAATGACAACTTACATCTTTCTCGGAGTCACTTCCGGCGGCCTGTCGGGCGCGTTCGATCTGTTCCTGCAGCAGCCGCTGCTCGCGCTGTTCGTCGCTCAGGGACCCACGTTCCTTTTTCAAAACGGCGGCCTGAGAGTAGGGGACGAGGGAGTGAAAAGAGAAGTAGAAACTGAGTATTAATGGTCTCGGTAGTCTCGCCGGCAGAGCATGCCAAATCATTTTCTCTGTCGGTTAGTGTCATTGTACCGATTCCCTCTGGTGGCCATTCTCGGCGTCAACGAGGCCTCATCGGAGCCTGCTGTTATTTACTAACCTGCCGCTCCAGAGCCTCGGGACTGTTATCGACCCACGCCACGAACCACCCGCGGGGCGTCTCGTCGACCCGGGCGATACCTTCGCGGCCGAGGTGCTTGACGAAATCCGTCAGGGTGTCCCACTTGGTGGCGTTCATGTGCAGGTGGTGCCGGTCAGCGATAAGTTCCTGGTACACTTGGTTGGCGGCTACCCGCTGCGTGTTGTACCGCCGCGCAAGCAGGGCCACATATTCCTCCTGGAAAGTCTGCGAGAAGGTCTCGAGGTACTTGGACGGGTCGTCCGCAAACAGGGCCATCTGCCGCTGGTGACTCTCCGATAGGCAGTGGCACTTGAAACCGTTGGCATCCCTGCATTGCTTTTCGCACATTTGGCAGTAGAACCGCAGTTTTTGCAGGCCTTTGGCCTGTTGATGTAAATTCAAGGGAAGAGAAGGGTCTCACAGTGAGGTTGAAAGAGAGGTGGTTAGCAATGCATGCGGGTTGCCAACAGGTCTTAACTTTTACCATACTGTCTGGCAAGTATTAAAAATACGCCCGCTTGTTTACCTTCATGCGGTTCGCAACGTCCTTTGGACTCATAAAATCGGCTTTTCCCATCGTGAAAAAGTGTCAGAATGGAGAGATGTAGAGAGGGGGAGGAAACAAGTTGGATTGAGACAAGGGTAGGCAGTACGATACCTGGGTAAAAGGGAATGTCCAAGACGCACAGCATAGCATGTGGACGCGTAGAAAGCATGCACATCATGGCCTGGGAGGCTTGCAGAGCAATCAGGGCAACTGAGAACGCCCCCCCCTCCCCTTCGTTTAGCAACTGAAGGCTAGCGGCTCGGGGTGATGAGCGTAGGTCCTGGTATGTTACAGCCACGTGACTCTCCCCATAAGCCGTAGTTGACCCTTCAAACTTAGAAAAGAGGCTCTTAAAGTAGGAATACATGGCAGATCGACAGAGAGACGGGCATAGTAGTTTAAGCAGACCCAAGCTTCAGGGTATATGACTTTTCAAAAAGGCAGTGACGCGCAGTCCAGGTAGGTCTTTGGGTACGCTTACAGACTCTACCAACCGGGAGCGTTTGTGAGCTGGTCGTGCATGCTGGATGAGGTATCAGATGCGACAGTGTACATTTATTGGACACTCCAGACCGTCACGGTGGGCGGTGTGGGTTGAAGGCGACGTTCCCGCTTTAACTCCGTGTGAAAGCCTAGCGGTGGAATCGGACAAAAGCCTCCACCACATTAATTCGTAGGAATAACGGCATGCCTAACCTTCTGGTGCCGATAAAGCGTTTGAGACTACCTATATCGTCTCTACAGGTAGATCACCTACTGACTTAGTTGTTTTTTGAGCCACTCCAAAACGACAGGTACAAGCAAGAGTCGTCTGCTACTTTACCTACTGGACCTGGTCCTCAGGTTATGGCGACCTGTTCTCCTCCGGGTCCGCTAACTACGGGGAACGGGGAGGGGTGTTGGAGTAGGTAAAGGGCCGAAGAACACTGCCTGGCGGTCTAGCAAAGACGCAAATCCAACAAAAACCTCGGCCTATAGATCCCAAACAAGCTGCTCTCGGACCTACACTCGCCTAACGTCAGCCTATTTCCATCATTTTGGCATCAGTGGGGATTATCCCTTCGCAGCATAGCTTTGGACACCTGCATTGGCTCCTACAGAACCCACATTTGGAGTATGGCCTGGCTATAATTGGCCAGCGTGTCAAATTTGCCCATCAGCTGGAGACAGCCCAGGACGACATGTTTAGTCGCATCTGGTCGTCTTTTTCACCGCAGCTGACCCACTCCTCATCATCGTCGAACCCCATGGTTCATCGGAGGTGGGTCCTATCCACTCAGTAAATTTAATACCGAGAGACGAACCCCACAGACCCCACTGCACCCATCCCCTACCATATCCTAACCACAGCATAGCAGCTCACTACCTCTGTGTGTAGCTCACTGGTATACCGGTCAATCACTCCGAGGGTTTATTATTTTTCGGCACCCTACCAGGACACAGTTTTTTGAGAGGTAGCTTGTACAGGCGTAATCGCTCACCATCAGAGCACTGCAACACTCTCACGATGTTAAGGCAGTATTTACCCATCCACTCCCCACTCCTATAAAAGTCATGGTTTACAGCCAAGGCTGGCCTCACCAAGAAAAAAGAAAAAAACCTGGGATCACAGTCGGCGTTAATGATAGCCACCATGCGGCCACCTTCCAACACTAACCAGTGCTGTGGACTGGAGCATGGGAAGGTTTCACCCTCGTTGAACACCGCGCCCCACACTGCCATTCTAAAAAGGGCATGGTGACTAAGAAACAATGGGAGGGGGGGGCAGAATTAGGCTAGATTTACAAACTGTGGATTAACTAATAGTCGACTTGCTGGGAAATAAGCCTGAAGGGGGCAAGGTGCTTAAGGAAAGTCAGTCAGGACCCTCTGATGATTACCCTTAACCCACCCATCCCAACCCCCGAGTCAGAAAAGACTGCTCTTCAAGCGACTATTTGCCAGCGGAATCCCCATTGAGAACCCACTAGTGTCCACCTAGGTTGATCCCCCAAATTGACATCGTTCATTTTCTTAAAACGGTAGCAGCAGTGCACCCGGTTGTCACTGGCCCATTGCTAATAAGTAAGTGGTGCTCCTCTGTAGCTGTAGATCGTAAATAAAATCCATGAGGTCTAGAAGCAGTTATATGTAGAAAAGCCAGCCTTTGGCGTCGTTTCTAGTGGGTGTGCTTAGCTATTGTCCCAACCCCTAGCGATGTGGAGAACCGATCAGCTCCACCCTTCCCCTCCAACAGTTCAGCACTGTGCGTGCTGATAGGGCACGTCTAGGCTTAGCTAACACCATGGCAGCTGAACCAGTCCCCATTGGCAAATGATAGCGGCGGCGATGGTGGTGGTAATCCGCGGGACATGCCATCCTCGGTGATGGGTTGCGTCCTTATTGGGTAAGGAAACTCACTTTGGCGCGCTAGTAGCTATACACTCCCCCCAAGCAATTTAATTCCGTTCCACGGGGGAAGTGCAATCAGGGGAGGGACGAGATCGACGCTAGCCGCTAGGGATGCGCACACACTGAGTTTGGCAAGGCTCGCGGGCTATTGACCTGGCAATCAACGATGAACATCGCAATACAGGTGCCATTGTGGAAAACTCCGGCTCCGCTCCACTTCCGACGCATCCATTGCCATTGAAAACCACTGTACAGTATATAAGGGTTGGTAGGTACTTTACTTTGGTCTGACAAGCGCCCATAGTACGTCTCTAATCCCTCCGCTACTTTACCTTCTACCCCCCACCAGCAAGGCTGTACTAGCTTCCGCCAACATTTACGACCATGTTGCTTCTCCGTAGCTTTACGACTGCGCTCCTCTGCGGTCTCCTGGCCGTACTACTAGCCCACCCAGTACTTTCCAACCACAACCAGACTTTGGAGCGTCGTGACCTCGACAGCAGCGTCGCGATTCCGACTAAATTTCGCTTCATGGGCAACCTGCTGCACAATGGTAAAATTATCTGCTCGGCCCTTATCATTGGCAAGTCCTGGCTCTTGGTCCAAGGGTTCTGCGTCACCCAAAGTCAGCTAGTAGCTCCCTCAGGTTACACCCTCAAGCCCGTCAGCCAACTGACCGTCATCCTGGGTACGTCCCAGGACGAGACCCGTCAGCAGCTGCCCGTCTCACGCATTGTCTTGCACTCGGAGTTCAACTATAGCAGTCGAGTGGTAAGTGCCCCTTGCCTTAAGCCTGGTAAAGAGGCTTCATTGGCTGCACCCGCGTCACCTCACGCCACAATCGTTATGACCCACACAGCGCCAATGCCTTCCATGTTTCTCCGTCGGCGGATACTAACATCACGTCGTCAAGTTTACCCCCCCCTGAAACTGACTACATTGCTCACTTAAGAACAATCTGGCGATGGTCCAACTCGCCTCTTCGCTGGCTTACAACACCACCGTAGGTTCCGTCAAGATCGACACGCGTCCCCTCGCTGCGCTGACCCCCGTTACCGGATTGGCCTACCCCCAGCCCGGCACTTACAGTGGCGTGCTGACCCTCAACGCAGTTCAGGCGATGACCGCCCCGACTGCCGTCTACAAAGATGTGACCAACAGCGGCGTGCCGCTTGACACCAATGCCGTGATTGTCGTGGAGAAGGATGCCGGTGGTAACGACTTCGATTTTGCTACTAGCGGCGGTATCTTCACGAATCTAGATAACGGATCAAGTGCCCTTCTCTCTTTGCCTATGACCATTCTACAACCCGTGGGTGGTCAATCTGAGGACATCACTTACATCCACTATCGCTTGGCCCCCGCCGTGGCGTGGATATCGAAGGCTACCGGTATTACGGCCGACTCCCTTGTCTATCAAGGCTAATTTTCCGTAGTGTATTAGCCCTCTGTACTACAAACTCCTAATACATAATTATACGATTGGTCCATGGCCGCCATGATGCAGTCGTTATTTCTAGTGTTTGTGGCCCATCGACCGGCTGAATGCAAGAACTGTTATTTCCCAACAACCTTCGGACGCAAGGTATCCCGTACAATGCCGGCAGCCTATTCATATACCGACCGCTCAGTCAATAGCAATAAATATAGCCTGATGGAGTCTGGCTTATACCAGACACTTGAAAATGCGCCACCATGTGCTTACCTACGAACTAACTATCCCTTGCCCAGGGCCCAGTCAAGGTCCACCCCAAAACGCATATTCCCGGGCCTTACCGCCAAGGCCTTCGCTACACATTGGAGCCTGCAAAATCTCCGTCCCATTCTTTTTTACGGCCGAATAACTCGGTCGGGGCCAAGTGACCCATGCGCCATCACACGCGCAGTCCAGCCCTGGACCTGCTATACTATGTCGGTCATAATGGCAAGTGAATCGACGCTACATGCCGGCCTTTGGCTACCCGCAACGTATCAGCCGCCATGGCGGTAATGTCAACAGAGCCGTGCGTCCTCGCTCCACCATCGCCTTGAGCACCAACAGGCCAATTCAGGCAGCGTTCATGGGCTGCCTCTGTCACCCACGAAGCTCAAAAAAAGGAAAACGAAAACAAGCGAATGGTTCCATCACCCATGCTGGCCGACCGCATAGAAGGCGGTCTGCCTACCGCCCGCTACTCACTCCTCTACCTATAGGTCACCTAACTGCAATGCGAGGGCTTTACCTCGTCCGATTTCTCACTGCTTGCCCTTCTCCCTTTAACCCATTACGAAATTCGCCCATGTTCGTTCAGAAAAAGGTCCAGACGACCCTCACCGGTCGTCCATTAGGAAAGCCGGCCGCCACTAACAAAGGTGGCCCCGCCGCATCCTCCTTGCCGGCTAGGCCCGGGACGACTGCCGGTACCCGCCCTTTTGTCTTTCGAGCCTCCGCCAAGACCACAGCGGCCTCTAGCACCCAGTCTCGCACCGCCACCTCCCTGCAGCGATCCACGAGCGTCACCTTTCCCACCTTCGGCGGCAGTGGCGGCCACGACGACCTGGCATTACCAAAGTCAAGCCTATTTCACTCGCCCGGCACCCGTTCACCCCCGAAGCCCACCGTCACCGTATGTCGATCGGCTATCGCGACTTCAGCTCAGGTGGGTGCCGCCTCGGGGTTCGGAGCAAAGCGCAAGATGCCGGCTTCCCTTGAGAACGCAATGAGCCCAGCCAAGCGTCGCCCAACGGCGGGGACTGGCGGTAACCAAGGTGCGACTAATCGGAGTTCGACCTTTGGCCAGGGGTTTGGTTCGTATAAGGCCAAAGCCCCCAAGAAACCCACCGGTCCCGCCATACCGCTATCCGATGAGCAACAGCAGGTCCTAGATATGGTGTTTAACGAACGGCGTAACGTTTTTATTACCGGGTCGGCAGGTGAGTCCAGTGGTAAACGATGCCTAGCGGCGACAACTCTGACAGTTACAGCCCATACGTTGCATGGCTACAGTTAGGAGTGCTTGCTATCCCTATAGACTTGACTACCCATCAATTTCGACCGGCCTGACCGACACGCTCGTCATTCCCTTTGTGTCCTCTGATAACCATCCACTCTTTCGTCCAGGTACCGGGAAATCCGTGGTGCTGCGAGCCATTATTGCCCGGTTTGAGGAGCTCGGGCTCACCGGCAGCGAGTCAACGGTCTCCATCACGGCGCCCACGGGGATCGCGGCGCTTAATATTGGCGGCTCTACCATCCACAGTTTCGCGGGGATCGGCCTAGGCAAAGGGTCACCGATGGAACTGGCCCACCGGGTCCTCAAGAACCGCCGGGCTTTACAGCGTTGGCTTCACTGCGACGTGCTGATCGTCGACGAGGTCAGCATGCTGGATGCCAACCTGTTTGATACTCTCGAACGCATCGCGCGCCAGCTGCGGGCTAACGCGGAACCCTTCGGCGGGATCCAACTGATCCTTACGGGGGACTTTTACCAGCTGCCCCCTGTAGAACGTGAGCGTGGCACGACTAAATTCTGCTTCGAAGCCAGCGCCTGGCAGTCGTGCATTCAAGAGGTCATCCAGCTGAAGCGTGTGTTCCGACAGAAGGACATGACCCTGGTTGATATGCTTAACCAGATCCGAATTGGCACCATCACCCCGGAGACCCAGGATATGTTCCGGTCGCTAGCCCGCACGCCGAGCTACCCGAGCGATGGGATCATGCCCACAGAGCTGTACGCCCGTGTCGATGACGTGGAACGCGCCAACCAGCGCCGGTTGGAGCAGCTACCGGGCCAGGCCACTACGTTCCACGCCCACGATACCCGCGACCTGTCGCCCGAAACCAAGCAGCGCATCAATACCGCCTGCTCGGCGGCCGCAACCGTCGTCCTCAAACTAAACGCCCAGGTCATGCTCATAAAGAATATGCCCGAAGAGGGTCTAGTCAACGGCAGCCTTGGTATCGTGACCGAATTCCGCGCGCAGGAGTCGACAGGCCTAGTTCCGGTGGTGCGCTTCACTACCGGACAAACCCTCCCCATCGAGCCCTTTACATGGGAGTTCGAAATGGACCGTCGGATCGTCAGCCGTAAGCAGGTAAGTTGGTTTCATGGCCACATAGACGTATTGGTTTCCCACGGTTACAGCCCTCCTCCAAAACGTTATCGGACCATTGATCCTCCCCTCCCTAACCATTATGCCCCCTCCCTCACTCTACTGTGCTCAATGCCATCAGATCCCACTGCGCCTCTCCTGGGCCATGTCCATCCATAAGAGCCAAGGACAGACCATTGAGCGGGTGCTCGTTAACTTGGACCGCATATTTGAGAAGGGCCAGGCCTACGTGGCGCTCAGTCGGGCGACCAGTTTAAACGGCCTTCAGGTACTTGGGTTCCAGGCTACCCGCGTCATGGCCCATCCTAAAGTGATTGAGTTCTACGCAGCGATGAAGTAGTAGGAGCAACACCATGATTGTGACCAGTATTGCTGAATATATCACATAATAAATAATATGAAGTCGACAATCTCACCAATAAAAAATGTAATATGTGAAGCCGGTCACTAGTTAACACGTATATAATGAACGCCAGATAAGTTGGACAAGGAAGACTATTCAGCTAGCCTTCGATCCATCTCGGTGCCTAAATGTCGAAAAAGTAATTGCCTTCTACCAGAATCGAACTGATGACCTTGTGCTTACTAGGCACACGCTCTGCCAACTGAGCCAAGAAGGCGATATTATTGTGAAACCAAAAACGGCTTTTTGATTTGAGGATTTTCAGTAGGCCGCGCCTATACATATAACTAAAGAAAAGATAAAAGAGAACCCGGACGACCTCTGGGAGAGGCCCGGGAGAGACGGGGGCCTAGCCAGGCCCTCGACCAATAACCATAGATCATTTATTCTTAGTCATAGTATATAAGCCGGGCCCAAGTATGCAACACAGGGCCCGGCAGCTTTTCCCTGTATCCCGTCCCATAGTGCCATCCGTTGGCGCTATTCCATTAGTAAGGTCTAGTACCAATATTTCCCTAAGCTCGCTTGTTGGTATACGTTTATAGATTTTATTGTTAGGTTTTCTCCGTCAATAGTTGACCTATCTCACTTTTGATTGCAGATTCGGACACAGCCGCTCTGACTGCGTATTCCTGAACTCTCCACTTCGTCTTGGAGGCTTTTTTGAAAGCGGAACCAAACTCCAGATATTGGTTCGCTTTACATTATTGTGAAGCTGAGCACGGCTTCTCGCTTTAAAGAGTTGTAATAGGCCGCGCTTATACATATAACGAAAGAAAAGATAGAAAAGCAACCGGTCGACCCCTGGGAGAGGCCCGGAAGAGACGGAGACCTAGTCAGGCTCTCCACCATTGACCTTAGATCATTTATTTAGCCCTGTAGTATATAAGCCGGACCCAAGTATGCAACACGGGGTTTGGTAGCTTCTTTATTATTTCCGTTCTGTAGTGCCATCCATTGGCATTATCGGTTTTGTAAAGTCTAGTATCATTATCCTTTTAACCTTGTTTACTGATTACACATTATAGACTTTATTTGCTTGGTAACTCCGTCAATAGTTATCCAATTTTCCTTTGCGTTGCAGATTCAGGAACCTTAGCCCCAACTGCATAATTCTGAACTCCTTAAAATACTATAGGGGCTCTTTTGCAAGCGGGTCTGGCTTTTATATTGTGGTCCACCTTACATCTCAAGGCTGTGGTTGCCATAACTAACCCTTCTGATTAGGTGAGGTATGGCTAAGCCTCCGGACTAATTTATGCACTCATTCTAATTGGGAATTAGCCCCTCCTGATTAAGTACTTTTCCTTTTCCTATTTACTGATCTAAAGTTTTTCTGTTCCTCAGTGGATGCCTCCAACACCGCTTTATCTAACCTTGCACTAGTCCGACTTCCAATGGTACTCTAACATATACAAGTACTGGCCCCAGTCTATCCAATAAACGACAGTAACCACCTATTGAGCTTTACCCCCTAATTGTTTACTCACCTCGGGCTACCTGCGGCTCCGATAAAACTTTATCTCCCCCCCTAATACCCATTACCACAGAGGCCTAGCTCCACATTTTTGTGATGGACAACGCCAGTTCACCATTTGCGACCAACATCTTATACATCTTTAATCCAAGTTTCCTTTGTCACCATGGCCTTTTATGTGGGTGTGGGGATTGGAAACCACCACATCAGACCATCCTTAGGTTAAGTCCGGGTTTACTACTTCAGAAGCAGAAAATGTGTGACTGTAGAATAGCCTTTTTGGAGTGGGATTGGACTTGGGCCCAATGTCAATGTATGTCTGTAGCGGGGGGTGGCTTTGGTCAAATGGTTAGTGTATTTGCTCGCCGATCTGTAGGTTGTCAGTTTAGGTACCAGGTGCTGCCACCCTCACCAGCCGTGTGGATAGGTTAGGCCGAAACATGAAGCTACTGGTTGGCCATTTACACCACGCAAGGACTGGATGTGGGAATTAGTAGGTTGCAGCTGCTCACAACCGAGGGGAGGAGGAGGAGGAGGAGGAGGAGGATGGTTTATTTAACGTCGCGTGAGGCGCTGCGACTCTCATGTGGTGGGGGTTTGGGCTAGATGTACATCCTGTTTTGAGTAAAATAAAAACTCCGGTGGAGAAAAGAAAATGTGATTCCAGCTGGCCGTGGGGGGGGGTGTCGTCACCCGCTTGGGGTGGTGGCTAGGCGTGGTGCCTAGATGTGGAACAGGGACTGTCGGCCTCAACAGCGAGTCCAGACTCGGCACAGGGCCATTGTTAGGATATCGCGGTGTCGGCGGGAGGGGGTGTCGTCGGGGTTGGTAGGGAAGGCTTGGTGGGCGGTGGCCTCAAGGGAGGGGGAGCCGGAAGCATTTTGGGCCAGTATGCGGCTCAGGTCGCAGCATTGGATAGCATAGGCTGGTGTCAGGCGGGCTAGGCACGGTGTGCACTGTAGGTGTGGGCCAAATGTGGCTCCAACCAGCCATGTCAGAATTAGGCGGCCGGGGGCCATTGCTAGGTGGCAGGCTGGGTGTCCCTTGGGCCAGAGGCCTATGCGGGATGCGGTGCGGTTGGCCAGGCAGGCAGCGGAACCGAGGGGAGGGCATGCAGAGTATTCACTTCCTCTCTTTCTATCCACAGAAGTCCCCGCCTCTACTTCCCCACCCTATGCTGTAGCTCTACCACGTTTCGCCTCCGCATCCGTCGTTCCTCCTATGGGACGCCCCCCTAAGGCTGTGGCCTCACCACTACGGATACCTACACACCCCTCCTGGAGGAGGGTACCTTCAAATCCTACCGTCGCTGGAACCACATTTGCTCCTTGGGCATATTTCAAGCTGGATATACAACAGCTTTGAAGACCTTTACCTATTAGAGTCCGTGGCACTTACACGACGTTAAATAAACATTCGCTTCGCTTCTACCCCCGCCCCCAGTACCATTGGGCTCAATGATGGTCCAAATTTATTTTATCTTATTGCTATTTTTCGCCCCAATCCGTCCCGCTCCCTATGCCTATCCTGATGGCCCTCCATCCGCCCTTCTACAAATAGCAATCGCTATCACGCATGTCACATGTAATAAAATAAACCCCCCTTCCTTCGTCTCCCTCATCGCACTACCATGAATCGCTCCCGCCTTAATCTCCAGGACGAAATCGAACGTCGAAAACAGGAACTAGCCAAACGGCGAGTGGTCGGTAGCCTTGCCAATGCCGTCACTCCGAATACATCCTCGCCTTCGACCGTGGGCATGGCCACGACGACCGACGACCCACCGGCACCCAAACGGTCCAAGTACATGAAGCGGTCAGAAATTAAACAATACCGGAAACCCACCGTCGCCCCGCAACCCTCACCACGTACCGCTTCAGCAGCCGAGACCGACGCTTCAACCAACCCTGAGAACCCTCCCTTAAAAACTGGCACCGACTCTCCAGTCTCGACTCATAACACCTCCGTCCCGACTAACGATCACACCGCAAACGAGAAGGACCCCCTGGCTGAGTCCGACGCGTTGTATATTTCCGCCGAAGAGACCATACGCCGCTTGCGGGCCAAGGGTCAGCCCATCCGTTTGTTTGGCGAGACCGACTACCAGCGATCGATCCGGCTCCGCGCTCTCGAGCTCATTGAGGACCATACCGAAGGCGGTCAGCGCAACGATTTCATGAAGACCCTGGAGGAGATGGAGTCCGGGTTGGCCCTGGAGGCGCTCCAAAGACAGGCCGGGGGCCATGGCGATACCAGTTATGGGGCCGGTGGTAACCATGGTGATTTGACGGGTGCAGACCCTCTGGCAGCCCAAAATCAACTACCGGGGGACGGCGGGGGGACACGTTTCATGGACGAGTATGATACGACGCAAATCAGCCCGACCCTTCTAAAAACCGACCCGGACCTGGCCTATACCCTCGTGTACGTCTACCTTAAACGCCTCGTCTACGAATGGCAGGACGCGCTCGACGCCCGGCCCGAATCCGTGCGTAACTCGGCTCCGGGCAAACGTATCGCGGCCACGCAACGCCAAAGCAGCGATTACCTCAAACCACTGTTCAAGCTGCTCAAGCGTAAAGCAGCCGATCCCGATGTGATGGCCAAACTCGTGGATATCGTCGCCCTCCTCCAGGCCCGCGAGTACGTCCAGGCCAATTCGGTGTACCTCCAGCTGTCCATCGGGAACGCGCCTTGGCCGATCGGGGTTACCATGGTAGGTATTCACGAACGGTCCGGTCGGAGTAAGATCGCGTCCAACCAGGTCGCCCACGCGCTGAATGACGAGACACAGCGCAAATGGATCCAGTCGCTCAAGCGGCTCATGACATTCGCCCAGACTAAGTATCCGCCGGACGACCTGGCCAAGGCGGCGGGGTAGCGGTCGGAGGAGGGCGGGGAGGTTGCATATGATCCCCGTTTCAAAGAGAGTCTTAACATGCTACGACCTTGCTCGTTCTGCGCTTTCATTTTCGCCTGTACCCTCATTGGCCATGGAGTACCTTTGCTTATGTTTGCAAGGTATTACACCCTATTACCCCTTAATTTTGGCTCAATTTATTTATGGTTGAAATGGGCGGTAATTATTATTTTTTGTAGATTAAGCTGTTGTCGGTAGTGCTCACTGAAGACGCAAGGAACCAAATACATGTCGTCAGATATTTGATAACGATACGATTTCTATCTGCCTGCCGGATTGTCTATATACCCATTCTACTCGCCCCACGCCTGCTCTGTCTCCCAGTGGGAGCCTTGTAGGAATTACTGGTTTACAAGTGAGGCTTAAAAGGTCCCAGCTATCTCCTTTATTACCACGATAGCCGCTATGCCTATTCTATCACGACACCCGGTGGGTATGTTAGGAAGGGCTTGAACCTAATGAATCGCTTCCGGAGCTGACCGGGGGTATACTGGAGCCAATTGAGCTTTAAATCCATATGCATTTTGTGCAGGTTACCACCGTGTTTGTCAAGGAGCCTCTGGAGGTACACTTGACTATCTTCGGAGGGTTTGTTGACCTTTTCGTACCTAATTCCGGCGAGCGCCTCAAGCTCTGCGCGGGTAATAACGGAAACGGAAGGGAGAGAAGAAGGTGCGCAGGGAAATAGAGAAAGATGCTGGTCAGTCGGTTGCAGGGGGGGGGGAAGGAAAGTGCTGGATACCCAACGTATTCGCGTGACGCAAGGCATGTGCCTTCCGAACTGAGTACCTCTCGCTTGACTCTGGTCAATCCACCCGTAACTTTAGCTTACCTTGCACGGCCTCGGTCTTGGCCTCAGCGGGCTCCGGTTCGTTCACTCCATCCATAGCGTCAGGCACAATGACGTTGATAATGTTACCCTCGGCGTCGCGCTCAATAATACCATAGCCCGCCGGGATCGAGCGCTTCAGTTTGGCCAGTTCCTCGGGGTCGGTCGTGGCCTCGTACGATACCTTTCCATCGGCCGACGGTTTACCACCCGGCAGGGCTTCGCTGAAATCGATCGGACAGTCCTCGTTAAAGGGGTCCTCAGGGTTGTGGTACAACTCGAGAGGGTCCTCCTCCTTGACAATGGCTTTGGTGTAGCCGTTGAGTTGCGAAACGAGGCCAATCTCGCGGTAGTTGTCGCGGGTCGACTTGGAAGGGTCCCAGTATTTGCGGAGCACCGAGCTGAGCCCCCCGAAATTGGGCATGGGCTTCCGCTTGTGCTTGTCGACGCGCCTAGGTTTATGTGACATGGTGACGGTAGGCACTAAGCGACAGCGGGGTTGTATAGAGTGGTTGCGAAAATGGGTGGAACGCCAAGGGGACAGATTGGTTGGTGGTTAGGAGTTGAACTCGCCAAATGAAAGGCCTGGGCTGGTTGGTTTGCTGCAGAGAGTTGGCTGAATTCAACTAGGCGGGGTGCGAGGTGGTTGGCAAAAGGTTGGTAGCCAAGGGAAAAAAAAAAAAAAGTGCCAAGGACTAGGCCACCTTGGTTATCTGGTAGTAAGGCCATGATAGCCAGCGGGGACCAGCGGGCCTTGTACCTAATCACGTGATAAAATTACCACAGGCCCCACTTCCCAAGTGGGCGGAGCAAGATAGTAAAAGATATAGTCCAATATCTACAATCTCCCACCATTCATCATACATTTACAATCTAGCACCACTCGAAATTAACGAGGAACCCTGTTCTGAGGCATATGTTTAATCGCCAAACGACAGTACAGTGTTACCCCAACCTAACGACCTAACTAGGACAAAGGACGTCTCCAAACTGTACGATCTAACGGCGCTGCGGCAACTTGTGGTTCCGGTGCGGGTCGGTAGATGCGTAGCGAGGCGGCGTGAGGTCCTTCCACTTAGGCTGCAGGCCCTGATTGACATTGTACTGGGTGTAGGGGTTGGCCGGGACCTCCTTGAGCTCCGTCACTTCGGTGTCGATTCGGGCCTGGAGGTCCTCCGGGGTCATGTTTTGGTTCCGTAGCACCTTGTTGAGATCCTTCTTAATATGGAAAATGGCCTTCTCGCACTTCTTAAGGGATACAAACTCGCGCTTGGTCAGAGGTTTTTCGGGGATCACGAGCTGGTCGGGACAGGCGAGGATCGCGTGCACGATGGAGGATGTGGGAGCGGGGGCGGTCGATGAAGGGAAGGCCGGGTCGACTCCCAGAATGATGTGCCAGGCCCGCGAGAAATTGGCCAGGTTGCTGCTCTGGTTACCGCTGGTTTCGTATTGCGTGCGAGCGAGGTCCTTGACGGTAGTCAGCAGGCGCAGATCGTGCTCGCCCCCTACAAACTCGACGGCGGCCATCGGCGCGTGGTCGGGTTTGCGCCAGCCGATCCGGATGAGGCGAGTGTAGCCACCTTGGCGCTCCTTGAAGCGCGGGCCGAGCTCATTGAAGATTTTGGGCAGAGTGAGTTGGCGTTCCTAGAGGTAGGACGTATGGGACGGGGGCGGGGGTCGGTTTAGTGATTGATAATGGACTGGCATGGGATGCGCTCTACTCGTCTGAGGCACTTGCCAAATTAAGGTGGGCAAATAAGAAAATCCCCTGATACCAAGGGCCTGAAACTCGACAGACCAGCAACTTACCTGCATAAACTTGATGACCTGGATCTCATCACCCCGGTTACCTCGGCGACCAAAGGTGATCATCTATGGGCAGGTATGGTTCAGGGTAAAAGTGGATGGTTAGTCTACGTGCTGACGCCTCCTTGGTACCTGCCGACAGGTCGTCATCCGCTGAGACGTAAGCCACATACCGCCAAGCAGCGAAGGCTATACGGACGGCAGTGCTTGGTGGGGACGTGCACACAAGGGCCGACTTGCGGTCAGAGACTTACCCGCTCGGCCACCTTGCGAAGCAGCTTGGCCTTGGGAACAGTGGTCTCGATCCGGCCGTACTTGATCAGGGAGGTGGTCATGTTACGGAACATGGCCTTGGTGTAGGACCACGTTTTGCCGTAACTGGAAATGGGCTTCCGCAGCGTCATGGTGAACTTGGTGCGGTGGCGGCTGGAGTCAGGGTCAGGGGATGTGAATTAAGGAAAAGTCGGGAGCCAGGGCCGATTGTACAACTAGGAGGCACACGGCGGGTTCGGACCGATCGCGAATCTGGTATGCTAAATGAGGAGCACAGCGGTGGGGATTAATCGCGGGGCGTGGTGATTCCAGGCATAATAGCGTAGATCTGCGAGGGGCATTGGATTCGTGGGCCTGTGGGGCCTCTCACTGGCCAGACTGCCTCGACGGGGTGGCGAGTGGCCAGCGTTGGCAGTGGAGGGGCTGGGCAAGGTTCTTGAGGTGGGGCTCACCTCCACCCTGGGTCTGATGGTAAGAGCGTAGGCAAGACGAATATCCCATGGGAGGTTAAAAACACGACCGAAACTGTCGACCGGAAGGAGGGTCGAATGCAGCCTCTGTCCCTTGGAGGCCCTGCTGCTTGTCCCCCCGTCTGACGTAGAGCCCAAGGGGAGCCAGGTAAAGCCATTGGTCGGCGGCTGCTGAGATTGTAATGCCTTTGAAAGTCCGGGGAAGAGGAAGGTTTATGCCGGCCCGCGGATGCTGACTGGTCCTTCCGTTCAAACCAAGGCTCTATGGCAGCAAAAACAGCCGTATTTGCGCAACGGCGCGTCTCGGGGTTGCACAGGGCTGTGCGGGGCGTTCGGGGAGAAGAGCCGTGCAACCCATCGTCACGCGGAGGGCCCGACCAAGCTTTCGCCCAGATCGCCCGTGCCACGCCATCGGGACGAACCACTCCGAGCACCGTCCAACCCAGCGGCCAACCGCCCAGGCCGACGCGCTCGACACGCCCGGT
>JANBPT010000988.1:0-17157 GCA_027575765.1 Tieghemiomyces parasiticus
TTTGACCACATGATACGGAGGCGGTAGCGGCCGGGCGGGGCTTTCTCGGTGATATTGATAGAGCGGATATGGATGGCGCCGTTCCAGCTGATAGTGGGGGCGGTTTTCTCACCACCGAAATCGCGGGCCTGGTTGAGTAAAGTGCCCCCAGGAATGTCGTAATACGTGTACTGGCCCGTACGGTTTTGCAGGCCGGCCTGGGTGACGACTTTTTGCACGTTGAACTGCTGGTAGTAACGCACCGTGACCACATCGCCTTGATTCATGGTGTAGCGAGGTTCGGGGCTGGTCTTCACGAGGGTCTGGGTGGCCGGGTTGAACAGTCTAGGGTACAGCGGACTCGAAGGAGGGGGCAGGATCGGGACAGAGGAAAGCGTACCCATCATACCCGTGAAAGGCAGATGATACTCAAACTGAAGTGAACCGCTCGTAAGGATGTGCTTGATGTGGCCGCCGACTACCCAAAAACTATTGGTAGGAATCTCGGTACTTTTGACGGCACTATAGGCGTAATGGGTTGCACCAGGACCCAGGGTGAAAGTGGTGGAATTACTAATGGATGCATACATGAGAAACTTGCTGATGGGAGGGTTAACAAAGGTTCCGTTCGAGGAGAAGGAGGTTACGCAGGGGGAAGGCGTGATCACTCCCTTAGCTTTAAAGACGTACTTGCTGCGGTTGCGGATGTTATGGTAGAAGGCCAGGGGTCTCGCCCCGGGGGTAGAGGACGTGAGGTCGTAGTAAGATAAAGTAGATCTAACCTGAAAAAATAAGTTATCAAATAAGCGGGCCATGTTAACCACGCCGGCGCCCTGTTGTGCCGGGGAGAAGGAGTATGCCTTTGTGATTCCGTTAGCCTCACGAAGGCTTTTACTAATCTGAATCGGCTCCGCGCTGCTCATCATGCTCATTTTCAAGTCCGATGGTTGGAGGTCGGGCCGGTGCTGCTTGAGGAGGGCTAAGCAGCCAGCGACGAACGGGGAAGCCATGGACGTCCCCGACGAGAGCGCGTAGGAACCGAGATTTAGCGGGGTAGTGGTGTAAATCATATTGCCCGGGGCGGCAATATCAGGCTTGAATACCAGATCCGAGGAGGGCCCCCACGACGAGAAATCGGAGATATACCCACCCTGGGGGTTACTCAGGGCGATGTACTGTTCGCGTGTGGTGATGGTGACAGCGCGACCGCTAGTCAGCTGGGTCGTCCATGCCTGACCAATCGTGGCGTCGATCATGGCGGTGGGTAAAGTATCCGCGCGGGGCTGGACGGGGGTGAGAATGAGGCGGCCGTACTGTGGGGCCCAAAACAGCACGCCTACGGCGCCGGCCTGGCGGGCGTAGGTATTGACTAACACTGGGTCGCAGGTGCCCATGGTCACCAGCACGAGGCGGCCTCGGTATTGATTTGCCGGGGCGGCCGCACAGCCGTTACGGGACCCGGTAGCGTCCTTGGCAAGTACAACCGTGACCTTGGTGAAGTCGAAGCTCAGCCCGATGTACATGGACGGCGACCGCCACACGGCCTGCTTGGGCTGGGCAGCGGTGTACATGGCCATACTATACCCTTGTTTCGGCTCCACACTGGCCACGGACACCACGTCGATACCAGTGGCCGGGGAGTTATTCATGAAGAGCGACTCACTCCCGGAATTACCTGCGGCAGACACGACAGCGATACCGGCTTGAGCTAGGGACGATCCTAGACTAGACGACAGGTCAAAACTGAATCCCGATGGGAACCCGACCGACAGGTTGATGATTTGCATCCCGTCCTGCTGAGCCTTCTCTAATGCGGCCGTAACGATGGGTACCGTTGTTCTATCCTGGCAGTCCAGCACGCGGTAGATGCCCAGGGTGGCCTCAGGAGCCACGCCCTGGAAGACACCATCATTACCGGTTAGGATGCCTGCCACGTTGGTGCCATGACCAAGGCAGGTATCAAGCGGGTCCAGGTCCGCGGAGATAGGCTGACCGTCCTGTCTAAGCAAGTCGCCGACAAAATCCTGACCGTACTGGATTCGGCAGCCCACCGACTTGTAACAGTTGCCGAAGGCTGGGTGATGGTAGTCGATGCCCGAGTCAATGATACCGATCTTGATTCCTTGCCCCTTAAGTTTAGGGTACTTGCGACGAAAGGCAGTGAACCCGGTCATGTCGTAGCTAAGCATTGGAAGCGGAGGTTTGGTCTGAACGCTACCGGTCGGTGTGGCAGAATTAGTGGCGGCGGTTGGAGTAGGGCTGGCCGGGAAGGATGAGGACGAGAGGGCGCTAGAACTGAGAAGCACATCGCGCGTGAGAGTCTTGACCAGGGCCAAGCTCTGGACGAAACTCTCATACTTTGATGGGATATGCAAATGTGAAGCTAGG
The DNA here is from genome assembly GCA_027575765.1 of Tieghemiomyces parasiticus. NCBI lineage: Eukaryota > Fungi > Kickxellomycota > Dimargaritomycetes > Dimargaritales > Dimargaritaceae > Tieghemiomyces > Tieghemiomyces parasiticus. The sequence goes on from JANBPT010000988.1 coordinate 2,368, forward strand.
ATCAGCGACGAAAAATTACCGCGGATCGCGAACGGCACTGCGTAGGCACTGAGCTCCTCCGCCAAGGCGTTGCGGTACCAGGCGGCTCCGACGGGATCCGGGGCCAGGCCTGGGAACTCGACCATAAACGAGTTGGGGATGTAGCTAGCCTGGGTGATAGGTGCCGTCGCGGCTAGGGCCAGAAGTCCAACCACCGCACAGCCATTGAACGTACGAAACATGGCGGGCGAGTTCTTAAATTAGGGAAATTATGCGGGATGGCGGATTAACAGATCGAATGAAATTAATCATGTAGCTAAGAATTGGGCAGTATGGTGGGTTGGAAGCGGAGGCACTGAGCTCAAGTAGTGGGCAGAAGTAAGGGACTACGACAAGGAAGGGGCGGCGGCTGAAGGATAGTTTAAATAGGATGCTCACTAACACTCAATGTGTGGACAATATACGAGCCGACCACCCAGGCATGGCCGAGGAGACGTTGGCTGCCATGTAGGGACATTAGACCCCTCGGAATATGCACCTAACTGGGTTTGAGTAGAGGAAGACTTCGTGTGGTTAGAACCAGCGATCGCCACCAAAGGAGAGCCAGGCTGCCTAATGTAGAGGTCAGATTGCCACTATTTCCTTTAAATAAACAACATGGGTCGTCGAGCCACCATCCTAGTTCGGTAGCGCAGCTCGCAACCGCCCACTTTAATGGTGTATTACCGTTATTTTATTTTATCTGTCTCTTACTCTGAGTCTACCCCCCCCTTCTCCCAGCTACTATGACCAGGAAACGCTCCCCCCAAAAAAGGATAAAGTCCTGCTCGACTGAAGCGATCATTTCAACTTTGATAGCGCAGTACATACTGTTAGCTCATAAAGCGAACATGATCGGCCCACTCCCAGTGATCCCGCCTAAAGTTTCATAATTAAGCCATTCCAACAGGAACTGAGGACATGACTAACCTCCTCCGGGTCGCCCCAGACTTTCGGAGGAGCCGGCTGGAGTTCCTCCGAAAGCTTGGTGGGATCGATTCTCAAAACCTTAAATTTCCACGATAGACAGCGGGACCTTCGGTGAGACTAAGGCAGTATGAAGGAGTAAATACTTTGACCTAAGACTACGTAGAGAACCATCCGAATATTTCTCTTTAGCATACTATACTTCGGACGGACGTGCTACATGATAAAGAATACCATGATCTGGGGTATGCGGAGCGATGGTGCTTAATGCTTCCGATTTAAAAGCCGTAAATCATGGGTGTACTGGGCAGTTAATCGTCGAAACGCGGGTAACTCGACCAAAAAAAATTACCAGCTTCAGTAAGCTAGTTTACAAGGCCACAGTTATTAAAAGCAGCTAAATGAGATACGAAGGATGGGAATGTGTGAAAAGGGGATGACGAGGAGTAATGATAAGAGCGACCAAACGATCGAGAAAACACGAACTGGCATGTGGTAGGAAATTGGCTGTCTTCGCTTACCAATTAGTCCAATCTAACTCTCCCCCCTCGCAAAATAGGGAGGGGGGCGAAAAAAAGGAATCCATGGATGCGACGAAGCCCCGTTAAGCACTGGTCACCTCAGAAATAATAAACCTATTAAATACTACACCATAGAGTTTGGTTGGAAATTGTACAACGAAATTTGCATTAGTAAAGTGTACCCTCAGCGCCACTTGTCCCTATTTACCCAAAGCTTACTTAAAAGAGAGCCTGACGATGCTACTCTATTGCAACGATTTGGGTGTGTGGGTGAGTGTGCCGAGAGAAGGGTGCGGAGAAAATGCTCGACTGAGGGGTTGAGAGGCGAGAAGCCCAAGGTCAAATGAACTATTTATCAGGCACTTAACTCATTAACCCTTCGGGCGATATTCGCCAGTCTTATACTGGTGAGCTAGAGGAGGATGTGATACTGGCTGGTATAGATGAAAAATTTAACGCCGACCCCTCCACTATAGTGGAATGTAGACAGGCCCAAGCCTAGATAACAAGAGAAACGTTTGCCATCTTCCAATCTGTGAAGTGGCGACCGTTTGTGAGCAAGGTTTTGCCAATGATGCTCCGCCAGGAAGGGATAGTTGAATGACGGTACTTGAAGGAAGGCTTCGGACCACAGCCTGACGAGCTCCCTGGATAAACCATCATAGCTCTGTTAAAATCGTCATTGGTAAGGGTCACATAGCCTCGTAGAGAAAGTATACTCAACCATGGAAGGCTTAACTATAGATAGTCGAAACGCCGCTAGCGAAATGTGAACAACTTATGAAATTGATGACGAATGCATGTAACGATAGGCGACATTATTCTTAGCGTCAAGTGAACGGCCCGACTCGCCTGGAACAGCTTGGATAGTAAAACAGGGCTAATAAAAAGTATACGTCACCAGGCCTCTATACCTAGAAACACCACCCAGGCCACATCCTCTTTTCCCAAATTTCGACGAAATTGAGTAATGGTTTCTACTGTCAAAGTCCGCCCGAGGTCAGCCAAGAGCGAAGGGGGTGTGCAGCCCACTGTCAAATGAACGGACAGTATGGCTCCCGTATTGCCCAATCCCACCGTCGTACCATCGTCATGATCGCCACAACACTGGTAACTACACCAGTTGGATATCCTCAACGCAGGGCAGTTGTTCAGTTAAGGGGCGATGACGTAGAAGGTCAGGCACTAGCCCAATATCTGTTTAACCGTCGGACCATCGGCGTTACGTCGTCCGTGCAAGCTCGCACAAAGAACACGCTAACGAGCCGAGTTTTATTTAGCTCTATGGACCTGGGATCTCACACGCCCTTAGTGATTAATCTACGCAGCAGGTATAAAGGAGAGGGCCTGGGCCTTTCCCTTAGTTGGATGCACCCCACTGGCTCCTGTCTCGACCCCTCTCTCCTACGGTCCTTAGTTTATAATCTACTGGGGTGATCTTATCCCTCCGCCCCTTTTACGATTTCGCGACATAGCAACCGTCACCATGACTTCACCTCTCCCTGTCCTCCTTTCGCGCTTCTTTGGATATCTCTCTCTTGGCAGTTGGAGCGTCGTTTTCGTGCCACAGATTATTAAGAACCGCCGGCACCATGAAGCCGGGGGGCTCTCCGCAGGGCTTCTCTTCCTTCTCTGCCTGGGCGACGTGGCCAACATGCTCGGGTCTATCCTCCAGGGTGTACTGTACACAACAGTCCTCATTTCCATCTACCACATCCTTTTTGACGTGGTCGTGATTGGCCAGTGGGCATACTACGAGTGGTTTTACACGCCATACCGTAAGCAGGCCGGGCCCGGCCCGACGAGTGGCGAGAACACGCCATTGCTCACAGAGCAGCCCCACCAAGGTGCTGTCACCACTGCCATTGCCAACGAGAATGAGGAGGAGCTGGAAGATACTCAATCCACTGATACGAGCGAAGTGACAAACCCCTCACCTGTTAGGGAACTCGTGCGCACCCTGGGTATCGTTGCCATTCTCGCGGGTCTCTGCATGCTCCTGGCCCTGTACAACGAAGGGTATCTGACCTCCCATCCCGGTTTACGGTTCACCACCTCACCCGATACCAAGGCAACCAACGAGGGCCAAGTTCCCAATCCACTTGCCCAGTTCTTTGCTTGGTCCTCGGTGGCTCTCTACCTTGCATCGCGGGTCCCCCAGATCGTCCTCAACTACCGCAAGAAGAGCTGTGATGGGCTGTCCCTGTCCATGTTTGTCCTTACAGTCGTGGGGAACGGTACCTTTTTTGCATCGATCATGGTCTACTCACAACAACCCCAGTATCTGATAATCAACCTACCATGGATTCTAAACAGTAGCGGAACTGTGCTCCTGGATGTCATTATCATGGGTCAGTTCTATGCATACCACGAGAAAACCGCCAAGGACGCGGCAGCGGCAGCCTGCTGCGAGCCTACCTCCGCGCGGGATGTATAGATTGGGACCCAGTGTAGGTAAATCGGGCCAATTCATTAATGAGCCGAAGATATCGATCGATAACGATAATAATAAACCCAGAGAACCATTTCTAGACATAGAGCATCGTGAACAGTAAAAAAACGGCGGCACGATAGGCAAGCTGCCATGTCAGTCCTGTACTCTTGACCATTGCTATACTCGGCATACCCTGGTAAAGCGGCTTGGCTGCCATATCAAGATGACCGATGAAACATTCCTCCGACTGTCGAATCCCACGGTGGTCGCACCATCGACCGTACATCCCCACGAGACTGCCTTTGATCAATCAATGGCAGGCCGATCTCTCCTCTCCTGGTATCTCGTCCAAACCAAGGCGAGGTGTACTCCGACCTGTAAGGCCCTGGCTGTGCATTCCCTTGGCTTTACAATCCATCTGCGCCGCGTAGCAGCCGCTGCACCTGACGGGTCATCCATACCACAATCGGTCTAGCATGAGGAAGAAAAATATTAAAGGGGGCAAAGAGGAGCGGTATGTCGATACGCGGGAAACACCCGCCATCCATACGGGTGGAAAAGTGTACTGGGACCTTTATATGAAGTTGTGATTGTTTTAATGGCGCCCCAGCGTCGGCGTGACTGTCTCTGCAACTTGACTGGCAATTCATGTAAACAATTAGGGCCCACAATGATCACGATATGTAGTGGCGGGATGGATCCGTTAGCTTTCCTCCTTTCCCAACCCCCGTCTGCCACATCTCCATGTACCCGCGGACGGTCGCCATTGACACTTCTGCCGCACACCAGCCGCATTGTGTCATCTGCCCCCCATTCCCCTTCCCAGTAAACGACCTTGAGCTGGGTTGGCTATTCGGGTAGTTACAGCGGATGTATTAAGATTGAGTCCCACACGTATATTGCCCCTGGTCAGCCGAGCACAGAAACAAGGATCTACTCGGGGCTCAGGGTTATATTTTGCTTATATTTATGGTGGGTGGGTGGATGGGTGGGCGAATGGAATGAATTCAGTGGGAATGCAGGAGAGTTTCGGAAGCAGTCCACCGTAGTGTGGGATATGCGCCCGGATGAGGAGCAGCCTAGACCCGACCGCTGTCCAACGTTGGTCAATCCGAGTTTAGCCACCGCTCATTCTGGCCGGCTGTCTTCGCCTCTCTCCCCCTTCCGCGCCTGCAGTATAGGAAGGCCCACCTGGTCTGTCTACCCCTTATTTAAGCCTTCGCCCATCCCCAACCGTATCACAGCAGCACATTTCTAGATATTAGCGTATTCTTAGCCGCCGATCAACAATTTTGGCTTGGTCCATTATAATTTACTACACCTACTAATCATCAGTTCTCCTCGCCCATCAGTATACTGCACGCCTGCTGATGGTCCCAGTCGTCAACCTGTTGCTGTCCCGGTTCTTCGGGTACCTGTCCTTCTCGGTATGGCTGGTGGTATTCATCCCCCAGCTCTACCTCAATATGGTAAACCGATCAGCCGACTCCCTCTCGCTCGGTCTACTGGTGTTCTGGACCTTTGGCGACCTATGCTACCTTATCGGGTCCGTGTGCCAGGGGGTACTGTTTACCACGCTCCTCCTCTCGGTATACTTTATCCTACTCGACCTGGTGACTTTAGGTCAATACTACCACTATAATCTGAGCGGAACGGTCAAGGGGGCGGCTAGTCGAAGCGCCCTGATTGGAAAGCCAGATGGTATCTGTCCGGCCATTGCGAGGGAAACAACTCCGCTGCTGGCGGGACAGCCCGACCCTACTATCACTTTGGTCGAAGTGGAGGCGGGTGGTTTGTCCCCATTGATGGCCAAGCCCCCGTCACGCAACCGGGAACTCTTCCGGACGCTTGGGACCTTAGCTGTCCTGGCCTGTCTCTGCATGTTAGTGGCCATGTTCAATGTGGGCTTTTTCTCCCTTGGATTGGGTCGGCCTGCTCCGAACTCTAACGGCGGCAACGCTTTCTTGTCCGACAGGCACGATGACTCCCACTTCCACCCGTTTGCCCAGCTTTGCACCTGGATCGCGGTGGTCTTCTACCTCGGATCACGTATGTTTCAGATCGCCAAGAACTACACTACCCAGACCTGCGAAGGTCTCTCCGTGGCCATGTTTTTTCTCTGCATCGTGGGCAACAGCAGCTTTGCCGCGTCGGTACTGGTGTATTCTGTCGAGCCTCACTATATCTTTATCAACCTGCCGTGGATCGCAACCGGGACGGGCACAATTCTGCTCGACGCGATCATCATGGGCCAATGCTTTTACTACCGCGACCGTGCGCCTGAGAGACCCTCCGTTATTGTTGGCCCATTGGGCTAGCTCGTTCTGCACCAACCTATCCATCGCCTATTGGCAGGGTTACACCCAGGCGTCGCGACCATCCCTGGTCGACATTCATCCTGCATACCATATTTATCGGCAAATAATTTTATCGACAATGAACCGAATTTATTACGGGAGGGTCAAGTGGAGCGTTGCGGCGGAATGTACCGAGCGGTCGGGAAGTTAACCACCGTGGCATGCTTTTGATCTATATTTCCCTAGCCATCAACTAAAGCTATTAATGACGGCTGGCTGACTTAGAAATTGGGATCAACGGGTCAGGCGTAGACGGGGTAATTCCAGTCCGCCATTCCCCTTCATTTACTGCACAGGCCAGAGGAACCGCGCTTTCGGCCGCAGCTCCCTGCCTATCGAGGCACAGAGTAACATTTCCCAGGAAACAGGTACCTCCTCCTCTCGCAAATTGCTCATCAATATGGCGCCCGGTGCCTTCCTCTCGCATCACTTAAGGCAGGTGCAAAATAAAATTAACCGAAAAACACCTTTCGGTCTGACAGTTAATAGGGAGCGGACTGCCCAAGACTGGCTAACGATATGTTGGACCTGGCCAATGATATGGAAGCATCTGCTATTAAGTACCCGGGTCAAGTAAGGTAGATACCGCGTTTTATTCGTCTATACGGAGGTGAACAAGGCGAGACCCGGCGGTGAAAGAGGAGAGTATGGTTGGGATCGGAAAGCGTTGGCAATGGCCCTTTAACCAGATCTCTCACCTTCCCCCACAGCTCAATAAAAGCGACAGGCGCATTTTAGGCGGTGGACTCCTTGAGGTAGGCAATCACATCGGCACGCTCCTTGGGCTTCTTGAAACCGGCAAAAGCCATCTTGGTACCGGGAATGTACTTCTTGGGGTTCTCAAGGTACTCAAACAGGGTTTCCTCGTCCCAGACCACGGCCTTGTTCACGTTGGCGGCAGTGAAGCTGTAGCCCGGGGAGGTGCCAGACTTGCGGCCAAACAGACCGTAGAGGTTGGGACCGATCTTGTGGGGACCACCATCCTCGACGGTGTGGCACTGAGCGCAACGGGTCTTGAACAGCTTGGCACCGACCTTGGCGTCACCGGAACCGCTCATGTTGGATTGAGGTATAGGGGAGTTGGGTTAGAGGGAGTGAAAGATTATACAGGGCAAGGGAAATGGGATCACGAACGGCAGAGGCACGGATCACAAAAAAATGTCGTAAGGAATGAGTGCGTAAGGGAAGAAAGGATAACGATCAGAGCGAATGCGCAGGGGCAAAGTCTTAAACTGGAGGGTGTGGTTGGGGATGTATGCCAAGTTCCATCGGTCCAATGGGGGCTAAATAGCTACACCGGCGCTGACGACACCTTTTCGCTCGCTGCCGAGTGGGTGACACTATGGGGTGGGGGCGTCGATTACGGGGGGGGGGCGCACCAGCGAGAGGGAGGGGGTCGATGCAGGGATTGAGTTGTCGGCCCCGTCCCCTCCGCTGCCGGCTGGCTGGGGACTATGAAGCACAATGAGGGTAGAGGGGGTGCCCAGGTGAAACGCCCCGTGAACTCCTCCCCCTATCAGTGTCTTCAGGGCGGCGGTAACTCGGTATCTTTCATGGTGGCCCTATCGGCTAAATTCGGGTGGGGAGCCAAGCAGAGGCGGTGAGGAGGAGGATGAGCGGCTCATCCATTACTACGGATCGTACGGACTGGACCTGTCATTTCCTCCTTGGTTATACACTCTCCAGGACCGCCCCCACCAGAGCGAGAAAAAAAAACCTCACAATAGCACAGAGATTATCTAGTTCAGTTTTTTTTTTTTGGCTTTCTTCATCAGCCGCACGGTGGGCTTTGTTGGGGGCGGCCTGGTTCAGTTGGCGGCGGCCTTCCACATTCCCCACCCCCTTAGTCTGTTAGGTGGCTCCGGGTCCAGCCGCTTCCCCACGTGGAAACAAATATCTACCGACGGTCACTGCACCCTCTCCTGCGGCATGGCCTTTGGCGCGGATCAACCTCGCTAGAAAGGGGTGCGGCACCGCCGTCCCGCAAGGTTTACGTAACCTTACCAACATGCGCCGATGGGCTGCGGCATATGAACACCCTATCGCCACGCCCTCAAGCATACTTGAGGTGCACCATAGAGAAGAGGCCTCGCCACTGCCCAATCCTCCCCTCCGATTGGCCCGATTGACAGCCGCCGCCGTTTAGCGCGTTTCTCTCTCCCCCTTGGCGTTTGGGCTATACCATATCCCAAACCGCAAACAACACCTGGAGAAGCCCAGCGTACCAGTTGGCCTTGCCACATGGTCACGATTGGGCTGAAGCAGACTCCTGACTGACTGGGTCTCATGCAGGCGGGATTAGCCATGATTGGAAATATTGAGAAGCCAGGTCGCGAGCTAGGGGGCCTTCGTAAGGGCAAGGCCTCTTCCTTCCGGCATACCACCCCTAGCCCACCACTGCAGCGCAGATAGTGCGGGCCAGCGGAGATACCTCAACCCACCGTCAAATCGACACTGCTATCAAGGTGTATTAATGGGGTATAGGTGGGTGAACAAAGCCACTAGAGGAAGCAGAGACGATCAGGAAGGAACGGGTGTCTGGGAGGACCGGTGCGTCGTTGCATTGCTGAAGTGCACAGGCTATGGGCGAATGATCCTCATCAGCTAGCAGCAGGTCATGATACGCACCTGCGCACCCAGTGCGCTCGGCAGGAGAGAGGGATCAGTATCTAGGTACAGATGGGCTTCCGTGTTCGCCAGACTCTGGTTGCGAGAACTGCACCCTGCGAATTAAGCCTTGTACATACGCACGTTGTCATTGATTTCCCAGGCGATTCCCACATCTTCCCTCATCATATCCATCTTCTCCTAACATGTCCGACGACCTCAGTGACGAAATCCTGGCCCTGTACGACGGTGACTCGGCGGAACTCCAGGCCTCCCGTCATCAACACCGTAATGTGGCGTAAGTTCCGCTCCTCTATCCTGCTGGCGGAGCGTCACCAGGTGGCGGAATCACCACACTACGAGCCCTTTGCCTGCCACGACCATCCTAGGCAATCACGCTAATTCTACTCTGTTGTTTACGAACCTTGCCCTCTCCGTCTATATGCCATGCGCAGCATGACGGACAGCGAACTCGACTTGTCCGATGACGACGCGCCCCTACCGAGCCACCGGCGCACTGGGGCCGCCCACGACGACCATATGGACGTAGACAACGCTGACGATGTGGACGGCTTCGGTCCGGACCTGATGGGCGATGAAGCCGACCGTCGGCGCCTCATGGCCATGCCCGAAATCGAGCGCGAGCACATTTTGAGCGAACGGGCGGAGCGACGCCAGAAACTGCAGGAGCGCGCTGAGGTGCGGCGTAAGCTGCGGGAGAGCCAACATCACCACCGGCCAGGGGCCGATGACGATGAAGACGAAGAGGACGGTGGTCGCGCTCGACGGTCCGGTCGCTCGGCTGCCCTCACCTCCCGGGGTCTGGAGAAATCCCGTGGACTTTCCGAGCTCAAGCGCCGACGCGAGGAGCACGGCCACCGTCGCCGCCGCGCCGCCTCCCCGACCTATTCGGACCAGTCAAGCGACGGGTACGGAGCACGGACCGACCGAACCCGGCGTCGAGGCTCCTACAGCGATTCGTATGATAGTAGCGACGGTTCAGAACGTGAAAGCAGGTCGAGGACCCGGCGGCACCGCGAGGACATAGCCGGAGTGGACGCTGAAGCCATCCCAGCCACCTTGGAAGAACTCAACAGCATCCTTCTCACACGCCGACGGCTGGAGCGCTGGGTGCACAGTCCTTTCTTTGATACCACCGTGGTCGGCTGTGTGGTCCGGCTGGGCTTGGGTCAGGACAAGGACCGTCGTCCAGTGTACCGCGCGTGCGAGGTGACGGCAGTGGGCACAGTAGACCGACCCTACCAGATCGAGACGGCCTTCACCGACAAGCGACTGATCTTACAGCACGGTGATTCTGTCCGGGCGTTCCCCATGTCCAACATATCCAATGCACCGCTCACTCCCCAGGAATATGAACGGTTGGTCAGCACTTTACGGACGCAGGACCGGCCGCCCATCACGGCCGACCAGGTGGCACGTAAACGTCAAGACCTGGACGCCGCCGAACGGTACGTGCTGACTGACCAGGAGGTCCAGAGCATGATCCAGCTGCGCCAGCGGCTCTCGGGCGCCCCCACCAATTTAGTCGCCCGCAAAGAGTCGCTGACCCGCCAGCGGGAGGAAGCCGAGCAAAACGAACGCTGGGACGATGTCCGTCAGCTCGATGAAGATATTACTAAGCTAGGTACTGCCATCACCCGTGCATCCTACACCAACGAGAACTTGACCCGGCTCGCCGAAGTCAACCAGCGGAACCGGCGGCTCAACCAAGAGGAGGGCCGCCGCGCCGAAGAACGTCGCAAGGGCGACGGCACCACCACCGGCGGGAGTGGTGCTACCGATCCTGCCAAACTACGTAGCCTCCTCGCCACCGAGCCTACTCACCCGGCCCTCAACGCCGACGACGTAGCCGCGATACTGACCAACCTGGATGGTCTCACGTCGCTCAACAACGCCAAGACGATGAAGGTGCAGGCCGATCAGATCCGCCAGGCGGTCGAGTCCGTGTCAGAGGAGGCTCTTCGCGTAGGCCAGGCGACACCACTGACCGCCTATGACAAATTATGGGCCAACATCGATATCGATATGGGCATTAATCTACCGGATTTGTATACCGTATGAACGGCCATAGTATGCCCGAGTTTTTTCTACCTTCCAAAGGGGGGAGAAGATTTCTATCAATCCACCCGTCGGTGTTGCTTAAGGTGTTAAAATGCCATCTCGTACCATCGTCGAGATAACACTGTGTAATAAATAGAAGCTACTGGAAGGTAATATGGAGGCCTCGTACCTTGCCGCTGAGGGTAAATATCACTAGGCTGCGCTAATTACACGATATATCCTTTTGCGTCGTTCCTGTGGGAAGAGGGTGTATGTAAAGGAGGAAGCCCAAGTGAGTAGAGGGAAAATCACAGTCATTTCTAAGCACGGCGGACCCTAGATCCCACATCCGTCAGATTCCCATAACCACGTGGAGGGGAGTGTACAGGTGCCTCAAATTATTGTGAGGATTTCTAAGTCAAATTAGTTTTATTCAATATAGCTGCCACCACTCTGTACCACTCGGTGAGCCCTTTCTATTCATCTATCAAAACAGGCTCTATAGTCATTTGGCTGGAACCTGGCTAACTGCAATCGCCAGGCGTCCACGACCGCCTCCACTGTGCTGAAGTTCTTGCCCCTCAGCCGCTGTTTGATATTCCTGAACAGCCAGAAGTCGCAGGGGGCAAGATCAAGACTGTAAGGAGGGGATGGCAGAAGTTTGAGTTTAGAGTCGGAAATGTAGGTCTGGGTAGCTGCAGCACAATACGGTGGTGCATTATCATGGTGAAGCCGCAGGGGGTGATGGTCCAGACTTCCACGTGCCTCCTCCCAGGCCTGGACCATGGGCTTCAGCCCGTACTCTACATAGAGTTTGGCGGAGACCTTGACACCTGAGGGCATGACGCTCAGGTGTAATAGGCCACACCTGGTGAAATAAATAGTCAGCATCACCTTGGGTGTGGTATGACCTTGGCGGGTCTTAGTTGGGACAGGGCCACTTTTAGGACACCACCTCCGGCGATTGGAGCCAGCAGGGGGATCATAAAGGTACACCCAAGTCTCGTCGCCTGTGACAATGGAGTCCAGCAGGTAGTCACTGGCCCCATCAAATTTCTCCAGGAACTCAGTGGCAAAACGTACCCGCTTGTGGCGCTGATCGTCGGTGAGGTTGTGGGGGATCCAGTAATTGAAATAACTGTGCAACCCCAGGTCCCTGCGCAGGACTCTGCGCATGGTACTAGGGGAAGTATGGCAGGCCCAGGCCAGCTGCTCAACAGTAAGTCGAGGGTATTCCCCCAGCCGCCTCAGGATTATGTCCCCATAATATGCACCAATGTCATCTGATGGGCGGCCAGAACAAGGGTTGGCTTCAAAAGAGCAGTGACCTGTGTGAAAGCGAGCCAGTCTCCTGTAGATGGTGGAGTGACTAGGGGCGGCTGAGCCCAGCTTGGAAATCAAAACGTTAAAAATATCATCTGCTTTGCAGCCCTCCAGATAATAATTATAAATGAGGACCCGCACATCACGCCTGGTAAACTTGGGTGGAGTGGGGGAGGGGGTTTGAGAAGTAGACATGTTGGACGGTTAAAAAAGCAGGCTGTGAAGTCAAAAATGGTTCAATCCTGGAGTGGTTTATACCAATCGACTCAGAATCATTGACTCTCTTAGGTTTCATTTGAAACACTGTGATCTGAGACCTCTCGCTTAAAATCCTCAAAATAATTGGAGGCACCTGTATATCGATTTAACCAAGTGAAACGCTCCGTCTCCGTCTCTCCCCGCTCCTCCTTTATTCTGGCGTCGTGGCGTAAACTACTGCTCCTCATTATAGCCAATGGCAGAAAAGGCTATGACGGTGCCAGCTACCTTAATTTATCTGCGCCATACCCATATATAGGCCAAGACCAGCCGAATTTCTTACTGGGAACTCACCACTAGCGGATATCTTTCACTCCCCCTCTTTACGCTTGTCACCTTCACCAGCATTCCACCTGCAAACCACCTTACTCATTTTTTTCTTAAACCCCTTCACTTATACACGCTGCTGTCTCCCCCCTATACAATCAGCTTCTACACGTCCACCATGGTTCACCAACGCGAAGTCAAGCTAGCCAACGGTACAGGTATCCCCGCCATCGGCCTGGGCACCTGGCAAGCCGAACCGGGTGAGCTAACCGAGGTTATTCAGGAGGCCTGGGCGGCGGGCTACCACCACATTGACGCCGCTCACTACTACCAGAACGAGCGCGAGATTGGTACCGCTCTCCGTAAGACCGAAGTGCCACGTGACCAGATCTGGCTTACCTCGAAGGTGTGGAACACCGACCACCGCCCTGAGCGAGTGGGCCCGGCCTGCGAACAGACCCTGCGTGATCTTCAGGTCGACTACCTGGACCTGTATCTGATGCACTGGCCTATCGCGTTTGTGCCGGGTGATGATCTGCTTCCCCGTGATAACAAAGGCGAAATCAAGGTCGATGACGTCGATTATAAGGACACCTGGCGTGCAATGGAGGTAAGTGGCCGCTGTACATCGCGCGGACCTACTCCGATGGTGATGATTATGCATTTTTGCAAACGTTTCGTCTCCCAGCAATTTCCCTCTCTCACTGTCGACGGCTACTTTTCAAAATAAACTAACCAGTCGCTTCATGTCGTTTAATACCGATACTCTGCGGGTCCACTTGGTACTCGTAGAAACTGGTAGACGAGGGCAAGGCCCGCTACATCGGCGTATCCAATTTCACCGTCAAACAGCTCGAGGATCTGCTAAAGGTGGCCCGCATCAAGCCCGTAGTCAACCAGGTGGAATGTAACGTCTACCTGCCACAATATGAGCTGGTAGACTACTGTCAGAAGCATGGAATTGCCGTCACGGCTTATCGCCCACTGGCCGGTCGCGTCAAGGTCGGTGACGAGAAGCCTTCGTCCGGGCACAAGACACTCCGTGAAGACCCGGTGCTGAGCAAGATCGCCCAACGGATTAACCGCACCCCAGCCCAGGTCGCCATCGCGTGGCTGCTGAAGCGCGGTATCATTGCCATTCCGAAATCGTCCAACCCGCAGCGACTCCGTGAGAATTTAATTGACTTTGACTTGACCGATGAAGATGCGGCCGAAATATCCAAGATCGATGTGCGCCAGCGCGACTGCAACCCAGCTAACATGTGGTCGCCCAGCCTTGACTATTTGACTAAGAGTGATGAAGGGACGAAATGAGTTGGTCAGGGCATATCAGGGGGTTAGGAGAATAATCAACTCCCCCCTTTCTACGTTGTTCTCCTACCAGGTCGACAATCTAGACTTGTCTTTGCGGAAGTGTTGTGTTTTATAAAGAATTAAGTTGACATGGTTTTCTTCTATTAGAATTCTCAAGGTCAGCCTGACTGATAGGGTGGGGTGGCGGCCTAGAGGCGAAGGTTTGCGTAGTTGATAAAATGCACCTTGTATAGTAAACGCATAATGTTTTGAGGCATCAGGGCTTCAGATCTTAGCCAATGACATTGTGGATGGAACCTAGAGGTGTCTCGGGCGAGGAATCGAAAAGTATTAACCATTCAAGAATTGGACTGCCTTGGAGAGAAAAGCTATCCTAGAGGGAAAAAACCAACAAACGGAAAAAATAATAATAAAGCGGAATGAGTGAAACGTGAAATTTATGATTGGGATATTGCTGTTTTGAGTAGCGAACCTGGATGATCTTTTATATTGAAGAATGTCCAATATCCTTTGCAAAGACTATTTCTTGGGTTAGGAGAGGACCCCAAGACGATAGTCCAAGGTGGAGCTAGCGCCCAGGCGAATATGAAGCTAGCCACCAAGCCACCACATCAGTGGAGGGGGGGTACTAATGGAAGCTAAGCCCTAAAAGGACAGAAATAGGGGCGTCTGTCAAAGAGAGGACGTTGTCTAGCAGATCAGA
>JANBPT010000989.1:0-17135 GCA_027575765.1 Tieghemiomyces parasiticus
AGCGGGCTTTTAGAGCTCAAATCACCACCTCATGCCGTTTATATCACCTTTATATCAGTGACTGACCCTGGAGCGTCCCCAACTGGTCGTGTGAGAGATCGGGCTCTCCAGTTTATGGCTAGAACTCGGTAACTAGCGTAAACCTGTTAGGAAAACGATACATGAATCTCTACGCGGTTAAATAGAGGTCACGCATATTTCCGCCCGAGTACTCCCTGCGCAATGAATATCCCCCCCTTTCGCTGCATCTTTCTGTCTTTTATCTACCTTTTCTTACTGTGGTAACAAGGATTGGGGGGTACAATTATTGGGGCCGCGGGTGGCCCGAGATGAGTAAACAATTAAGGGGTAAAGCTCAATAGGTGGTTACTGTCGTTTATTGGATAGACTGGGACCAGTACTTATATACGATAGAGTACCATTAGAAGTCCGACTAGTGCATGGTTAAATAAGGCGGTGCCGGAGGCATCCGCTGAAGAGAACAGAAAAAACTTTGGATCAGTAAATGGGAAAAGGAAAAGTACTTAATCAGGAGGGGCTAATTCCCGCTTAGAACGTGTGCAGGAATTAGCCCAGAGGCATAGCCGTGCCTCACTTAATCAGCGGGGTTGGTTATGGTAACCATACCTTGCACAATAGGGAGAAATGGTCGGAGCAATTATGGGCACGGCAATGGCTGGCTAGAAAGCGCTCACCAACCAGTACAGAGGGATGGGCATCATTTTTATACTACCGTTGTGTAGGATGCAGTGCCGCATAATTGTATGGAGCGCCTATATTATCTCCGCCGCCGGCTGCTCAAGGCCAGTACGGTCGCTTCCCTTTCCTCCGACAAGGGTAGGTCTCAAGTTAGCTACGTCGGCACTAGGCGGAGAGTACTTCTCTGGAACAATGAGCAGATGGTCAGTATTCATCCTGGGGCCTCACAGGTCCCGATCCCAGCCTCTCTTGGCTTGGTGCGCGGAAGAGGAGTACGGGAGGGAAAGAGCGCAGGTGCCAACAAAGTTGTCGGGCCACAGGGCGTCCACCACAAAGTTGATACTCTTTTTATCGTAGGTGCAGCCATAACGTGGGTGCCGGATATGAGGCTTGCCAATATCAAAATACCGCAATTGAGAGGACAGGCCGGCGGGGCGCCAAAAAAAATAAACAAGGAAACCCGCAGTGTTCCCTATAACGATGAACGGGCCGTTGGGAGCAGGTGTACCCCGGGCACATTCTGTCAACGGCCGACTGGGTCGTGGGCCTTTTTTTGTGCCCTACGTTACATCCCTCGGCCACGCCGAGAGCATTTACCAACCGGCAGATTTCTCGGCCGGCTACCCCCTGGGTGGTTATATAAAGTGCAAGCCAGTGCGCTCAAACCACTGTCTGCCTTCCTTACCTCGTTCTTTCCTAGCCATTCCTGTTCATTACAGCGGACCAATCACCGTTTCCCTGCTTCACTGCCTCCCTTCGTTCGCCTGCAGGACCGTTGGCTTTTTCACCACCTCGCTGTTTTCGACCGTCGACATGCGTATCCTCGTAGTGGCACCCTGGTTATGGGGCTCGCGTACGTTACCGCGGCCCCCACGATGGAGGACGTCAAACTCGAACTGAAGGTAAGTTCAAGCTCCACCCGCCATTTGTACCGGACGTTAGCAACATCGGTTGTATAATCCGTGGGCCTCAGGGGATCTATCTACAGAGTAAGCCTCCATCGGGGTGGAAAAGCGGTCGATCACTGACGACCTATGCTCTCTCTATGTACCCACGGGATTATGAGCAGAACTACGCCACTTTCAAACTAACACCGTTTCTAAAGCATTACCATTCAACTACTATCGTCGCCTGTAATAATTTGACATTGTAGGAATTCGATACCTATGTCAAAGAGCTGGAAGGGCCCGCCGGAGCCATTAAGACCTATTGGGCAATGCGCTCGGTTTTCCGTACAATGTTCTACCTACAATTTTAAAATGAGCTACGCAAATAGTGGCCCTTCACGCCCCAAGGTGGTGTGTACGAATCAAAGAAAGCCGCCAAGACCACCACCATTTGGCTAGGGTTGCTTTCCGGCACTGTTATCACACATCAATCGTCAAATAATGGTTGTAGTGCTGGTCGGGAATGGAGGGCAGAATCTATACTTGCAAGCGGGTATCGGTGCCATTAGTCAGCGTGTAAATGACACAATGTGATTATGAAAGGTCTGACAACGCCTGTCTAAATCCTGCCTTATTTCGGTCTTCGCCAACTCAGCACGTCCAGAATTTGAAAGCCTACAGAACCATGCGGCCACATTCAGGTTGCGGATTACCCTCAGTGCCAACCTACATGGCAGTTGGTATATCGTAAAGGGTCCCAGCTAACTGGTTGAGATCAGCCCTTTCCTCCTCTGGCTAAACAGTCTCACCCACCCTGTGGCTGCCCCCCCCCTATACTATTCACCCACAAAAATATCACCACTTGTGTATCACCTTTGCCTTCATTTACTAGACGCTCTTGTGGGGGTTACCAGTCGTTTGGTGGCTGGGCTATACACCGCATTTGTGCGACGACATCGACTAGGGTGGTTGGAGTGGTGATTGAAGGGCGGGAAGGGGATATGAGAAGAATGGGCTATTCAACCCCTTCCGTTTGAGGTGATAGCGGAATGGCTGATGAGCGGCGTATGTCAAGTGGAAGTGTTACTTTGGTGGTTATGGAGGTACGAACACAGGGCATCGGGTGACCGCAACGGTAACGTAGGAGACTGGATTGTACCGGACCCGGACAGTTCCCTAATGGCACTACTCGTTACAGGTGAAGAGTCGTGGGGACAGGGAGGGAGAAGAGCTGATGATTTGGTGGCACCTCGGAACGACACGTGTAAGTACTTCGCCCGGCAAGTTTGGGGTGGAAAGTTGTGGGGAGGAGGAGGTGGAGTTGAAGAAGGGAGGGGTTGCTAAGTGTTAACAAGACGAGGCAGCTTTCGCACTCGCTGGCCTTGGGTAACACCCACCCCCATCCTTTTATCACCTTGGGCTCACATTGACTCCCTTTACAAAACCCGCCGGTCGTTGAATCCGGCACAACCCGACATGCCTACCCTCACCTTTCACCCTTCCCTCCACCGCCGCTACCTATAGTTTTCGCCACCGTGAGTTAGCTAAGGGTCTAGCGGCCTGGCACTAGTCGGTGTAACATGGTTACACTCCGTTTGACCTCTCCTCTCTACTCGTAGCTATCCAGGCATGACCAACACACGCACAGCGCCGCATGGCCATCCGGCCCCACCTTCCGCAAACCTGACAATTTCGCTCCTGGCTATCCCCTCTTCACCACCTCCCTCTTGGCCAGCACTCACTAGAAGCAAAAAAAGACCGGGTGTTTTTTTCATGTACAAACACGACCAGTCATCAAACGCCAATGATAAAATTTCGCTTACGTTTAACGGCGTGTTGGATTGACCAGTGCGCACCCTCTGCTCACCCGGTGGCGAGTCCTGGCGCGTTGGAGAAAAAAGGGACAGTTAAATGCAAAAGTTCCAGGGAGAGTGTAAGTGAGGGGCGGAGAGTTTGGGTCGTTAATGGGGGGGAGTGGGGCCGAGGGGATCGAGGAGACAACTATGTAAGGGGTATGAATGCGAGTCCAGGCGGACAACAGGCACGAGGGAAGAGGCTGGGCTGTGGGTCGTGACGGGTACAGCAAAGCCCCGTAGCAAAAGCTGAGAGTGTGGAGGAGGCTGGGTTCGTTGTACGGGCCGAATGGCAGCAACGTAGTCGTCACCGAGCCGGGTCGGGTCGTACAGTTGCCACGGAGAGGAAAGTGTGCTAGATGGCAGCTAGATGACTAGACCCCCACCTTATTGTTGTTATTATTGTTTTCGCATTGGCGGTCATTGCCAGGAGACGAGAGAGCAGATGGGGTCTGTGGGGGAGGAAGCGGCACGGTATGGATACAGTGGGCCTGGCAGGAGACATCTTTTGGAATGGGGGGCATTGGTAGCCCGATCACTTCCAGTGGGGCAAGGTGGCGGATAAAGAGAGGAGGATAGGGGAAATGTTGCAAATTCAATACACACCCCCTCCCTCCCTTTCTCACCTGCGCTACGTCTCGAGACGTCATGCTTTCAGTGAAGTTTAATATAGAGAGGTCTCGGTAAGATAGGGAAAGATGTTGTATTAGGTGGACAAACAGTGTGCCGTTAGATATTAAGGGCAACCGTTAATAATGAAGAAACGTGGCCGAGCTGACTGATTTATTCCGAGAAGGGGGGATAGACAGGACGACGAAAATATAACACAAGTGGCAATGAGGGAGTGATGATGAGATGTACGTTGATGGCGCAAACAACCTCCTCCTTTATGCTTCCCCCTTACACGTTGGCGCCTATGCGGCCACGTTTTCAAGTCCGCGCTATGCAAGCGGGAGGGGGATAATCATTGGTGAAGGAGTGAGCTCGGCTGCTGGTCTGAATAGCGGACGGCATGGATCGGTGGGGATCGGTCTCTGCGAGGGGATGACTAGTAGTCAATGGACGCAGTCCCTTGAGTACTTGCCATGGGTGAGGGTAAGTGGGGTGGGGCCAATGGAGAGAAGCAGTTGCGGGGGAGGGGGTGCTCTGATTTTTTAACCAGTTGGGAATCCTAGTTGCAGTATGAGTGAGCCCACACACTCCATCCGCACGATTAGAAAAGGGTGCGGCGTGAGGAAGATGATCAAGCCTTCACCTTCACCCATGCATTATGTGGGTATGTGAGTCTATTAAAAGCAGGCTACCCCCGGATTGAATGGCACGGACAACTTTTCGAGAGCAATGACATGGGTTAAGCCGAAATATATATATTAAAAAAAGCTGTCGCTTGTGGCAACCATTAGTATTTTTTATAACCACAACAACTGGTGCTGCCAATAATGAGGGGGGTGCCGCGCGCGGCGGCTAGTACAGTTCGACACGCATTTGTTTGGCAGCAATGGACACGTGTGGCGCCATTTGTGGGTGTCTGGTCGACTACAGTGACGGGTGATACTAACGCCGCCCGTGACTGGGCAACTAAACCACAGCCCGCGTCAACCAGCCATGCCAAATGCAAAGTGCGCGTAAAGGAGGCGACTGGGCAAAGGTTTACGTGGAATATATATGTATATTTTAAGGGGCCCGGGATGCGCGCCGTACCCTGTCGAGTCACTATCAATAACTAGCATTCGATAGAATGGCTTGGCGAGGGAGGATGGAGGGAGCTGGTCGTGCCAACCTCTCCTTCAAGTGCTTACACCGGTTTACACGACGTACCCACCGACCCGTGGCTGTAGCGCCATGTGTAGAGAGGGTGGCGGACTTTTATGCGAGCGACAGAAATAGCTGCGATGGTGGACAAGAGGCGGGGTCAGTGGCCGCCACCGTTCCACATGATTGTTATTGTTCTTGCTCTTTGCGCAGCGTCCACTGCAAAGCAGTCGAGCCGATACCAGAAGGCTGTCCATCCCCTTCAGCGCCGCAGTAGACTGGTGGTTTGGCCACACCCGCCGTCGCCTCCCCCCCTCTCCTCCCACACACACACGCGCGCTACGAGTGGACCCTGGTCATATACGTGTTGACGTCTGTGTGGCATGGGGGTTGATCGGTCGACACCACTTCCCGGAGGGGTATGATGATCTGGCCTCTCACGTTCAGTGTATTCGCGTGGTACCCTTTCCCTGTTAGGAAATGCACGAAGTAGGGTTGGCCTATAGTCCGGTTGGTGGCACAATCAACCCAAGCCTGTGTGGTACGTAACGTGGTAGGATTGGAACGAGTGGCGAGTCGAGTCGAACTCCTGAACCGAGCCTTGGGGCGGTGCTTGTGGCCGGAGAGGTCAATCGGGAGTATCCGCCCTCAGAGTACTGGGGGTGTACGCCACGTTTGCGGCCTACAGAGAAAGGGGGTCCACCGTCTTGTCGTTTGGCGAGTATGGTAGACGGAGGCGAGAGGGTGGATGATGGGCAGGCCGTCTGGGCCCCGCCGTCCAACACACTCCGGTGGAATGAGTGGGGTCCAGACCTTGTGCAGCGGGACTTGGTCCGAAAGGACCGGGTGGAATCGCTGCTTGTGGCCGGAACCATCGCCAGACAAGGGGGGGGGGCGAGGGGTGGGCAGGTTGGTCCGAGGATCCGATCCGGTAGTTTGAGTGCCTTTTTCTCCCTCCCACTACCCGTCACTCTCGCTGTAACTCGGATGCTAGTTAAATTGGGGATAATCTAACTGGGCCGCGGCCGGTAGTAGCGAACGTACACCCGACACTGTCATTTTATCAGGCTTTGACTGCCGAGCGAGGACATGTCTATCGGCAGCCGAGATGATTGCCAAGGCGCCGACCATTGCACTCCGACCGCTGCTGCCAGGTCCTACTGAATCCTATCAATCCAGGAAGCCTCTGCTGCATCAATCATCCCGCTTCGCCCTCACTTTGGGTGTTTTGTCACCCGTGATGCGCCGCTGTTCCCTGGTAATACCGGTGCTGCACTGTGAAGCGAAGTGTGCGTGGTCGAGGCGAATAATGCAGGCGACGATGATCCCCACCCCTAATCATACCGCCATCCCCACGTGGTCGCATTACTGCCTGCATTCTAACGCACCACATGTTGCCCACGTTTCCATGGCTCGCATCGCAACGACCGAAAGGAGGGGGGGAGTCTGGGGTCTAGAGGGAAATCAGCTGGAGCCAACCCAGTAAGCAACAATACCCCAACCGTGTACGGCCGCCCCCACCTCTGGAAGACATACCACGGGATAATACCAAGCGACTCGTAAAGGATGGGGGTGAGAGACACGCAGTGGTTTTTTAAAAAAGTGAAACATCCCCGGAAAGCCGTGACACCGCTGTCCTACCAGACCAGTATGGCGGCGAGAGGGATGGACGAATGAGCCGTACAGTCGGGCCCGCTAACGTGGCAGCTTGGCCGAGGGTATGGCATCGGGTTGTACCACCGGCGGCTATATCGTCACACATCTGCGCCGCCTCCCGACCGGCCAATACGGACCGCTCACCCCCCCCTCTCCCAGTCTCACGCGGCGATGACTACGCCAGCCTTACCCACCCCAGCACGAAGCGCCGGTCGGGTGCGACGGGCCATGCTTGCAGTCCAGTCGCCATGATACGGTCCACCGTTTAGCGCACACAACCTACCCTATACAGGGAACAGAACCGCCCTGATATTGGTAGTCGTAAGGAGTGGTTGATGGTCGGCAAATGCCGGGTATATGAAAAGGGCCCGCAAGTTATACTCGCTTGGGCCTCTGCCTTGTAGGGTCTGGATAGGGACGGCGGCCTGGGCGGGAAGTGCCAAAGACCTCGCGGAGGAGGGTGGAAGGGAGACCAGTCCCAGAAACCCGAGTTTCTATCCGGCGCCACGTTGTTGTGCCGGTGGGAACGGCGCTCGCGCACCAGCCACTGCCGGACTCCTAAGCTATGTGCTGTGAGGGCTGAGGAGGCCTGTCTTTGTGTATCCACAATCTCATCGCACACAGCACCCTCATACAGCCGGCTGCCCAATCCGTCGGTCCCGCCTCCCGGCCCGCGTATACACCAAACTTCGGCCGATCCCACTGTGTGGCGATCACGCACTTCCACGCCATAGCCACCCCGTTTCCACAGCGCTGGCGTATCCGGCCCACGCTTAATCCTCCGCTGAAGCCCCTCGTCCGGTTTATCGGGAAGGAGTAGGGAAGGGGCCTTGTGGCCAGCTTGGCGAGGACACTAGCTTGCTATGGTATCACCGCTACCGTTGGGCGAGGTGGATTGGCCCTTCACTTCCCAACTCCAGACACCCCCCCGCCTCTACTTACCCTATCTCTGTACCTCCAGGGCTGGCAGCACACATGCTACACTACCACCTTGAGGAGAGGGTTCCCGCTACGCCAGTGTTGTAGCCACGTTAGCGGAAACGTGCTGTGGGACACTCAATCGCCCCGTTTTTCCCTATCCCCACCCTTGGGCCCCCTGGGAATGAGGGCATCCATGCCACGCGACGGGTATCTGTCAGTCCGTGTCCTCAGCCTATATCGTCTATCTGGAACCCTTGTCATGTCTTCGGCCGTATATAAAGGGGGCATGGTGGTCTATCCCCGGAGGCCTGTAGCCAAGCACCCTTCTCCCCTGGCTTCCCTCGCAACTCGACCACCATCCTGCGCCCCCATCCGTCCGCTACCCATACCCTAGCGCTACTAGACTGCTTCAATATCTCCGCAGCCACCCCACCGCATCAGACCCCCAGCCTACAAGTACGTACCCCATCAACACTGCCCGCTGTGTGCACCGCCGATTTCATTGCGGCTCGATCGCACTGGGCCGCCTATAGTCATATTAGATCCGCCAGGCCCAATCGCTCCACTCCCAACCCATCAGACTCCTCCCCCTCCAGGCGTGCGTTTGCCGCCTGTACCACCCTCCCCGACTGCCCCGCAAGCAGCGCCCCCCCCACACACCCCGATCCACCGTCTCCAAGACTCCGCGAGTGCGTGTGAGCACCGTGTAACGTTTAACTAGCGTGGCTCATCGTCTCCAGCCAATTGGCGGCGTGCCTTTCTCACCTCGCTGTCCATCCACGCCCCTTCGATTTCTTTCGCTGGCCCTCTTTTTCTGCTCCCACTCCTCACTCGTCCCCTAGCTTGGCCAGTCACAGTCGGGCCCTGGTGCTACCACCGCGTGGTCCTCCTCCCCTCACACTCCCCCTCATGCACACTCCATCGCATCGGCTCCCCCGCCCCTCAAGGCGCGTCATCTGCCCCTCTCTCATCACCCCCCCCTCTCCACCGTCTGGTCCCTTAAACCAGCGAACGGCTCCACCCTTCTTTTTTTATTTTAGCTGCCGCACAGCCGTATTACTTTCGACACATCGTCACCCCTCTTTTCTCGCAGTACCTTTTTTTAGACGGTCAGCCTGGGTGTGCGCATATATCCGCCTCCCCGCCCCACTATCTTGGCAGTACCCAACCAAGGACCCTCGCTCTTATATTTGAACGCCCAGCGCCGGCGCCCTCGCTCTCCCTTTTTCCTAACGCATACACCTCCTTCTACCCCACATCGACCTTCAAGTCCTCTTTACCTTTCAATACGCACCTGGTCGCCAACCGACCGGCTCTTCTCTTGCTTACCTTCTACCAACATTTTACTTTTCGCTCTGACCCCATTATTCTGTTACCGGCCAACTCCACGTACCTGCGGGTCTTCTAGTTTCTTTGCAGCACCCGCTTGTCTATCCAACGCCTCACCTCTGACGCAACACTCGCCTGACCGACTACCTTTGTGCCCTCTCCGCCTCGACGATACCCTCTACCCCCTCGCCTCTCCCAGCCTCATTCATCCCGTCTCCTTTGTAGTCCCTTGACCCGCTCGCATCTGGCTGTCCGGGGTCTCATCCTGCCCCGCCCTCTCCCATAAGCTCACAACTTTAACTCGCCTCTGAGACTACAGGCCACACGTGTCTGCCCATTTTACCTCTCCCATTTCGCTCTTCACCGTGCCGTGTCCCGCATTTCCCCAGTCTTCCCCTCTCTGTACAGCTCATCTTGATTCCTCCTGATCTACCGTGTCCTTCCCCGCAGCCTTCCCTGTTCGTCGCTGCCCGGCTGTTCGACCAGACCCCCCTCTTCTTTCACCACGCCCTCCACCTTCCACGTGGGCCGCCTTTGCCCCTTGCCTCGTGGCCCACTCACCGCCCGCCACACCAGCGCCGTCGCAACTCCGTGAGAATCGAACGGCTTGCACCCGTTCGCCCTGCTATCGCCGGCCCGTGCCACCCTCTAGCCTGACGTCCGCATTTTGTAAATTTCTTCCCATCCCCCCTGTCCCTGCCGCACTGTATAGTACATAGACTAACACCCATCCCTGCTACAAGGTAAGTTCAATATCAAATAGCATATTATTACTGCACGCTGACGCGCGTCCATTAGGCGCCACCCCGCCCGAGCTTCGGCACCCCGCCTCCCCTCCCCCTTCTCGTCCCTTACTCCCGGGTCCGCACCCCGTGGTAAATCCCGGCCCTGTCGACTTGTTCTCTCCCTCGTGCCCCACGCCGACCTAATGGCCAGCCGTTGCGATAGGACCCCCCTCCCAATCGACTCCGGAAGACCCCAGTTGTGCGGCGTTGTGTGATCTTCACATTGCAGCGGTGGTGGGCGTCGCAGGGCTACACTATTCTTCTCTACCACCTTCTTGCCTCCCTTCCTTCACTGCGACTCGCGGATTAACCACCCACACCCTTCCTTTTTTAGTGTCGGATCTTCCTTGCCCATCAGGGCTACTTCGTTTCACCTATCGCTGCATTTCTCGGTGTATAGTCTATGTGCTTTATGACATACCTGTAGACGCACTTACACGTGAACAACCCCCCTCCCTACGTCGGAAATTAACCTCACCCCTCCCAATGTGCACCCGCCACCTCCCTTGTCCTTTCCACACAACCCTTACTGCAGCCGTCCGTCGCCACTGTTTCTAACGTGCCCATGCTACTGCTCAAATATAACCACCTCTCCTCGGAGGACCTGATTGTGGTGGAGAAGACCATGCTGTCTTACCTCGAGCGGCGGTGGCCTGCCGTCAAGCTGGACTTTGACGCGTGGGAGTATTCCACCCCTGAACTTTACGGGATCGTGCTGGCCATGTTCAGCGCCATGCGAGTCACCCGGACCCTGGGAATCACTGACAGCCACCTGCTTGACTTCATAATAGACGTGGCCGCTGGATACCAGGTCGTACCATACCATTCCTTCTACCATTCAGTGGACGTGGTCGTGAAGATATTCTATGTCTTGGACCACCTCCAGGGCCGGCGGTACCTGGCCCCCACCGATATTGCCGCCCTCCTCCTGGCCGGCCTGTGCCATGACGTGGGACATCCGGGCCTCAACAACCTCTATCAGAAGCACGCCGAGACCGAGCTGGCACAGACCTACGGCGATGTCTCCATCCTTGAGAAGCACTCGTGCACCGTAACCCGTCAGCTCATCGCCAAGCACCAGCTCTTTGACCGCATTGCGACCGTCCCGGTTCGCGAGCCCCTGGCCACCCCGGCCACCGCCGACACCATGCTGGCCGCCATCAATGAGATGATCCTTATGACCGATATGGCCGTGCACTACCGCGTCGTGGAGCAGTGCAACTCCCTGGTCCAACTGGTGTCCCAGGCACTCGAGGCCACCGAGTCCAGCTCGGATGACGAGTCTCTCGCCTCCCCGCCGCTGGCCGCCCGGCCCCCTCCCTCCCCACCCACTACCGTTGCCAACCCGGACAGCCTGTCGTTGCCTAACCAATCCGTAGCCGAGCCGATCTGCTCACTGCGCTCCTTCTCCTCGTCCGACTCGCTGGGCGGGGCCTGTACAAGCCTACCCGTGACATTCAACGCCGAACAGCGCCAGCAGTTTTGCAACGTTGTCCTGCACGCCGTCGACATCTTTAACCCCGTCCTACCTTGGAAGATGTGCAAGCGGTGGTCAGACGTGATGATCCAAGAATCCTTCCGTCAGGGCGATCTCGAGAAACTACACAATTTCCCCATTACACCCAGTATGGACCGCACCCGTAGCGACCAGTGCCAGATCAGCCTGGATTTTGCCCATCTAATTGTCAAACCCTTCTTTGAATCCCTGGCCTACCTGTTTCCGTTCAATGGGTTCGTCTTGGACTCCCTCAATAGCAACGTCAAGCAGTGGGAGCAACTGCGTGAGACCCGACTGGTCGAGCGGACTGCCACCGCCGCCACCACCACCACATGTGCCATCAATGCCCAGATGGCCGAGGGCGTCGAGTCCGCATTGGCTGGGGACGGTGTGCTGTCTCCCTTCGCCTCAGCCCCCACCGTCGTCGCGGTACCGGACCCACTAGTTGCCGCCACGGGCATATCCCTTCATGGGCGACGGCTCAGTGTGGCCGCCGGTACGGTCGAGATTGCCGTGCAGCACGACCCTTTCCGGCGCTACTCAGGTGACTTCTTTGGTGGAAAACGTAGCCTGTCCGCGAACTGGCACCGCCGCAACCACCAGGGCCGGAGTAAGCGGCGACAGCTCAAGTCCCACACCCATCTCCAGTCCCATCAGTTTGCCGCCGACTACGACCACGGACACTACCACCCCCCGCCGCCGTCCCTCTCGGCGGGTATCGACCCTGGGGGTCCCACCGCCACCCCGGCGGCTCCACTCGATACCGCGCCTGTACTGGGTACCTTTGACTGCCGATGCGCCACGTCCGTCCTCTCACCCATCACCGAGACCCTGTCCCCGATCAGCCCCGCTGGTCCAGGCCAGTTTTCTGCCTACTCACGAGCGGCAGGCGGTGCAGACGCGTCCCACCACCATTACCATGGCGGTCGCTATCTGCCAAACCACGGCGAAAATGAGCTGAACCGGCAGGCCCTCCTACACGCCATCGCCCGAAGTCGACAGGGCTCCACTACCACCCAGCTCGACGGCGGCCCGGGTAACAGTGGTGCCCTCAACTCCCTCTCCCGTGTTAAACACGAGGAACTCATTAACCGCAAATACCGCCGAAGCTCCTCGCTAGATGCGGCATTCCTACTTCGGCCTACAGATGACCACCCGTTTGTTTCCGCTACCCCAAGTCCCCGGCCTTGCCACGACCCGACAGCCGGCAACGTCAACGTGATGTAAGAAATGAAGTGTACGGTGATGTATGAAGACGGTGGTAAATGCGTCAGTCCTCACTTTTCAATCTCATCATTGTAATTTCTTGTTGCGCAGCTTCCCCCGTCTCTTCTTGCGTTGCAGGGTCTTCTTGGCTGGTATTCATGTATATCGCATTCTTGTCTGTCTGCTATTTATTTTTTCGACTCGCCTTGTGATTATCTAAACTCCCATCTTCTGTGCCGTACACGTCCCCCCCATTCCGTGGCGTCGTTAGCTTACTTTAGCTCGGAAGCAACAATCGTGCGACCACTTCTCTCCCCTCCACTCTGTATAAAGTCTCTCTTTGCTAGGCTCCGTGTACGTTCCAATTTTATTAAAATGATGATTGAAGTTATAAAGTATTCACCCACTTGATAGTCATGGGCGAGATCGCTGGGGCAAAACAGGCTTAATGGTACCAAGTGTGTCCATCCCTTACCCCACGTCACCGTGCTTTCAACTCTTGACCTTTGTAACTAGTTAAAGAAAAGCGACTGGTTGGTGCTCGGCCAGCTCGAAAGGGCGAAGAACAATGGGTAACATTTCGATTTGATATCGAACTGCAACGACCGGATAGGCATAAGAGAAGGAGGCCGAGTATTTCTTGACCCCGGGAGGGGGGAATGCTACTCTGCCCAGCGTTTACATGTGTCGGCATGTATCAACCCAGGTAGGCTTACAGCCGGGCCGCTTCGCTGTTCGATTTAGCATTCTTTACCACGGTAGCCATGCGCGCGTTCACGTTCATTTTGTTGGAGGGTATGGGTGTTCTAAAATGGATGGGATGGGTATCATGTAAACGGCATGCTTCCGCGGCTACTTGTAGCCATATATATAAAGGACGCACTAGTATACATTCAAAACTATCCCACTACTAATCACCATTCCCACCCCAATCGCACCCTATTATCTGGAAACCTTTGGTTTTATTTGCTCTTCACCACCTCCCCCTCCCTTTTATCTTGCCCTCCGTTATCCTCACCCACCCGTTCCCGATATCCCTCGCCACAATGAAGCGCCCCGTTTTTATCTTTGCTCTGGTCGTCTTTAGCACCCTTGCCAGCGCTATGCCCAACCCGGCGCCCCAGCCCAACCCAGCTCCTTTCTTTGCCAAGATTTTGGGAAAAGCAAAGGATATGTTCGGGATGAGAGCCAACAAGGTCCAGCTCCCCTCCCAGGGTACCACCGTACCGTTGTCTCTGAACTCGGAATAGGAATCAGGTTGCAATGGAGCTCCCAGCAAGACCAAGACCACCATCCTTGCTTCCTCCTTGTAGCGTTAATTAACGGAGGGGGGGGGGCAATACTAATGGGGGGAAGGGAAGGATTTAAAGCCCTTAACTTGGTGATCTAAACTAGAGAAGCGGCGACCATCGACTGGAGCTTATGGCCGGATAAAGTAGGAGTGGGGAAGACGAGCGAAGAAGGAGGGGAGGAAGACTAGGCGGGAATTTGGAGGTCGCTAGAAGGGCGAGGGTTGTGTGGCGCAATGATGGGGTGTCGAAAGTCACCACCTCTTGTTTTCCAGCAATCTTATGCCGCCTACTTCTATATCCAATTCTGGCATATTATTAGCCCATTATCATTCGTGGTGGTACCCAAATATGCATGTACAAGGTATGTACGCTGAGCATGGAATCTTGGCCTCTGGAAGACAGTCCTTCGTCTAAAGCCCTTTTACAAAAATGTTTCGTATCTGACAAAGTATACTTTCTAGAGTCGGAACCACTCTCGGGTATCATTATGCTTATAAACAGAGCAACCAATTAGCCCGAGGAATAAAAAAAATCAAGTCCCAATTACGGGTTTAAAGTTACACAACCGATTAGTTCTTCACCCGGTTTACTACCTTCATATCGAAGCGTCGCCCGTGTGCGCCCCCGATATCGTTACCGTCTTTACCTGCAAAGGATTGCCAGTGTGCATCTTCGAACTCGTCCTCCTTTTTACTGCAAATCGTTGCCCCTGTTCACCTTCAATCATCATATCTGTTTATCATATATTATATCAAAAACCTTCTATAAGTTATAAAACGTTCAAACCCTCCCCCCCAAGAAAACAATCTAGTACCACCTTTGCCTCGTCCTTCTGACGTACAATCTATCCTTCCCCCTCCCGACTATCCCCACCTACAACCACACCATCCTCCACTATGCCGCTCAACAACCAAGATCTGCTCTCCCGCTACATGGGCCTCAACCCTCCCCTTCAAACTCGAACACCACACGTATGAGTGTGGTTGATTTTTTTTATCCCGTCCCTGGTTATTAATTTTTTTTCGAATACCTAATACCTTGAATCAAGTATATCGAGAAAGATAAGGCTTACTCTAGCAGCCAATAAAGTAGTCGTTAATTACGTCAAATGTGCCGGCCTCTTGGTATTGCTTGATGCAAATCCAACTAAGGATGTAACCGGCGACTGGTGGTCGTCGGCGTGAAAGAGGGGAGGCCACGAGTAAGCTATCATGTAATGACTGTCTTTCCTCCCCGCTCAAGTGACACGGCTGTAGCCACTCGCCCAGCTAAACGATTAAAATAAAAGCGAGGGAGCAAAAATCGAGTTAACGGAGAAGAGGGAAGGAAACTCTGACGCAGAAAGGAGTGGAGAGAGAGAGAGATGAAGGGGCCAAGTTCGCTTTTCTTTGTTTTTCTTTGTAAAGGCTAACCATTGTTTCGTTTGGTTTCCTAGCCACTATTGTCAGCTCCCTCGGGGCCTCCGTTTTAGCTGTCTTCACCCCTGCCGCCCTTATTGATACACTTTTTACTTCACTCTCGAGTGGGATAGCAGCAGCACAGTACAGGTGTTCGTATTGATAGTCAACCATTATTACTATACTTGTTCTTAGGGTGCTACTCTTGACTAATCAGATCGCATTTCTCTGGCCACCGGCCTAAGCTGCAGTGGAAGAGTAATAGGTCCGTGGGCAACAAGCCTCTACGTTGGGCTCGCAGTCCAGGGCAGTCTCCAAAGTAACACCCTCCCCTTCCAATGAAACACAGTGGGAGACTGAAGGGAGAACCGGGCCAAGGGGGGGGAGGGTTAGCCCATGTCTAGTTATATCTTTGTAGCGAGTTGATCCGACGCCGAGTAACAACGAGCAAGGTGAAGGGAGGATATGGTGTAATTTTGTAGAGTGGGGCGAGAGAGGCCTACTCTTCGCCTTGGTATGCGGCTGACATGATTTAATGGCGCTTTGTTTGGGGATCGTCGAGAAAAAAGGGTAAAGGCGACGGCGGTAACGTAAGTGAGGGTGGGGATGAGGGGGAGGGAGGGGGGAGCGTGGAGGTAAGGGAATGACAGATAAAAGCGTCTGTACTATAATCATTAAATTATTATTTCATTCTTTGTTCCGTTTGAGCATCATCCTCCAATCTTCTTCTTTGAGAGATAGTACACGGCTGTGACGGTGACTATGGTAGCTACAACTTCGGTGTCCGGCATTCCCCCCCCCCATCTTCCCTCTCGAAAGCCACACATATCCGACGGGGTAATTCAGCAGTGCTAGGTTGTGAACTAACGCCGCGGCTGCTTTCCTAGCCTCGGAAATCTGCATATAAAAGGCTGGGACGCCGACCCATCTGCTCTAATTATTCACCACTCAATCCCATCACATCCGCATCTTTTCTATTTCCTTTAGCACCGCCTCTCGCCATTCGACGAGCCCCTTCCCCCTCCCGCTTCTTTCCATCTCCCCCCCTCTTCTACCCGCCTCGCCAACATGAAGTTTTCCACCTCGCTCGTCCTTCTCGTCGCCGCCACCGTCGCCATGCTGGCTACCGTCCACGTCCATGCCCTGCCGCATCCTGGCCAAGCCGAGGATAAGTCCAGCCTGGATAAGGCTGGTGATCACCTAGACAAAGCGGCTACTTCCACTAAGCGCGCCGTTGGTGAGTCGATTAATGCAGGCAAAAACTTGGCCAAGGCTGGCGGCCGTCTCGTCAAGGGTAGCGTCGAAAAGGTACACGACGAA
Organism: Tieghemiomyces parasiticus; assembly: GCA_027575765.1. Taxonomy (NCBI): domain Eukaryota; kingdom Fungi; phylum Kickxellomycota; class Dimargaritomycetes; order Dimargaritales; family Dimargaritaceae; genus Tieghemiomyces; species Tieghemiomyces parasiticus. The sequence continues at coordinate 16,596 of JANBPT010000989.1, forward strand.
GTCCATGAGCATGTCAATGACGCCAAGAAGAAGACCCGTAAGGTTGTTGACGCCATCTTGGATTAGACGTAGGGTAAGCCACCGGCAATATCGTCCTCAAAATTGCTTACTTCTTCCAGTGGAGCGGCCCAGGCTCACGGGCCCAAATGTCCGCGTTGCACTTTGTACCATCCCAAATTTCTGCATCGCCGTCATCCATTGCTGGCACCTCCCAAACCAACCCACGTTCTGGACTATACCCATCGCCCGTATGTATGAGCATGAAACCTCTGTTCATAAGTACCAGCCTCCTTCATATCTCTATATATAAACCCACTCGTGCATCACCCTACATGTTTTCTTCATTTCATAAATGTATAATGGGTAAAATGGAAACGATTTCATATTTTTTTTGAAAGCAGACAGTGTAAACGCCACTTCAAAGTCCATGTGGAAGAACGTCGGTAGTCTAACGGTGAATAAGTAAGTACATGCGTAGTCGTAGAACGAGAGAAAGTACAAGGTGGGAGATATATATAATTAAAAAATCTCTGCACGGTC
>JANBPT010000099.1:0-75580 GCA_027575765.1 Tieghemiomyces parasiticus
TGGTCCATGATCTGGCAGCACCAGACCCAAGTTATTGTCATGCTGACCCGCGAGGTGGAGAAACGTATGCTCAAGTGTGACGTGTACTGGCCCAGCTTCGTCGCCGCTGCAAATCATCCTGACCCAAGGGGGTCACCGATGGCGGCCGCCGGGTTAGAGTTTCGGGAACTCGGTATTGGGGTATACCCCGTCCGGGAGTACGCCGACCGGGCCCTCGGCGCTATCGTCCGCGAGGTGGAAGTTCGCGCCCTACCGGGTTTGGAGGATGTGGCTAATCGCTTAGCTCCTACGTTTTCCCCCTCGTCTACTGAGTCCGCTTATACCCCCGCCGCCGGTGCTACGCCTCCCTTACAACCCCTGCGGGTCACCCAGTTTCACTACCAATGCTGGCCCGATCACGACGCCCCCTCCGATCTACCGCAGTTCCATCGTCTACATCTGGCCATACGGGCTTGCCAAGCCCAAACCCCCGGGGCGCCTGGCTGTCAGCCGCCTATCGTAATCCATTGCAGCGCCGGATGTGGGCGGACGGGTACGTTCATTACCCTCGACTGGATGCTCCAAGCCCTGCAGGCGCCTCACCTCCAGAAGGCGGCGGCCCCTCCTTCCTTACCACCGTCACGGCCGTCTGAGAATGTTTCGGCCACGACTCGTGCAACGGAGGGTACTGGTCACCACACGATTACCGGGTGGCCCGAAGTCCCTGGTCAGGTCACGGACGTCCTCAAACCGCTCGCTGACGAACGTTTCGAGCGGTATCGTTTACTGCCCCCCGATCAGCGAGCTGCTGCGGGAAATCCCCTGTTCGACCTCGTGCGGTACCTCCGCACTCAACGCGTTTCCATGGTGCAGTCAACAGTGCAGTACCTGTTTTGTTATCGTGTATTGGCGGAGTTGTGGCAGCGCGGTGTGATCAAACTCGATTAGGAGCTCATTAATAAATTCCAAAGAACTCTTCGTTTGGTCGCTGGGCATGAATTGTAAGGTGCGTACATGGGTCGTCTGCACACAGTACAGTATATGCGCAAGTTGGTCAATTGTGACTGGTACCGTATCTCCGATACCCCCGCTGGGTCGATGCATTCACGTGATTCAATGGCGTGTCGAAGAAGGGCTGGTCGCCTAAAATGGGCTTATCGGAGCGAACCGGAGTTGCCATCCCTACTCTTTTACGGGTTCCGGCCGCTCCGGGCTACAGATCCTTAAACTCCTAACCTGTCAGGAGACCCTCGTTTCCTATCCGCTTGACCGCTTCACTACGAACCCCCAGTCCTACGCAACCGTAGAATGCACCTAAGTCCACGTCCTTGCCTACTTCGCACCTCTCCTCCTCCTCCTCCTCCGGCCCCTCCCCATAAAAAAACGTATCCAATCATGGCGGGCACTCGCATGGAAGTGTTCCGCTTCGGGGTCTACCTGTTCTTCCCCATCGCGATCATGGTCTACTTTGGCGACCCAGGCTTTTACGATCGCCACGTCCGTCAGGCCCTGAAGGACCTGTACCCGCCGCCGGAGAAGTGCAACGTAAGTGTCAGGAGACGCGTATGGACGGAAGGGCATAAGGCCGTGGTTACTACGGGGGATCGTTGGCTGGCATGCGTCGCTACCCAAAGCGAGGCCCTATGCACTTCCCGTTCTGCTCCCGTCGCACTGAAGAAGGTACAACGCATCCCTTACTAACCTCGTCCTCAGCCAGTTCTATCCAACTACGTTTACCTGGGTCCACAGAAAATCCCGACTACCCAGAGCGAGATTCAGGCCCAGTTAGCAGAGCTTAAAGCGGCCCACGCCGCCCGCAAAGCTCGCGAAAACGCCAAGGCCGACGGTCCGGTGCCTTCGGCCGGTAGCTCCGAGACCAAGTAGTGAACTCTGCCCCTTGCCCACACCACTAGCTCAGCAGCCCAGTCCATAGTCTCCCGCGGTGGCCAGTTTGGTGGGCCGCATCCCGCAATTGCTTTTCGAATGCCAATAGTCTCGTCTGTCTTTGTATCATAACGCACCGTAACCCTATCAACCCAAGCTGTTAGGCCGTGCGGCTATGTGGCTTCACCCCAGCTCCGTGGTTCTTGTAGCGTACAGTAGCCATATGTCTGGCATAGCCCCTGACCAAGAATGTTATTAGCCGCACAACTGGTAGGGGGACGCCTCATTCACTCACCAATAAACCAAATTGGAACGGTAGGTACACAGTTGGCCAGTTAGAGGTTAATTAGCGCTTGGCTCTACGAAATGGTGGGATACCACCAGGGTAGTAGCCGTACAAATGATGCGGAGCCCCTAGTGCGATGTAGTGCCCGTCGCCCTTACGGGCATGGTGGTCTCCAATGGCCCTAACGTTAGCGTAAACCTCGCACAATTTAAAAAGGTCGACTGTAATCGCCAATTGGACAAGGACCGATATATATATATACCGTAAACGTCGTCACCGTCTTGGTCACATTTACGGATGGTTTCATCCGAATAATACACTATGTATAAACAGTAGTGAACTCTGTTCGTGACATGTAGGAGGTCATGTTCACACCTGTAAATAAATCGATGACACATGATAGGGGAGTGATATTGTGGTGATATATACCGGGCAGGATAAACAGCTTGCCCAGATACTCGCGGTAAACGCGAGGGGCTAGAGCTAGTAAGCTGCCAGAGCGTTGTATGGCACATTGGCCCCGTTTGGGAATAAAGATTAGCCGAGGGATGTGATAAAGAATTCACCACCGCCACAACCATAACGCCACACAAAGGCGTTAGCCTCGGGGGGGGACGTTTTAAACACCAATGGCGGCAGAGATAATTAGCCGAAGTCCTCTATACCAAAACGATCTCTACGATCAACTCGGACACCAAGTCCATCTCGCAGATTGTGGTAGGTGAGATCCCGAGGGGTGGTTTTATTGCAAACGTACGCAAGATAAAGAAAAAATATATGATATCGAGTATTAGTGGCTAGGTTGATGAGTTTATATATACCCTCGAAGTGTGTGGCGATTGGCCTTCGCTGGGGTCTCGGATAGTTAGTCATGAAGGCACCAGATGCGTTACCCTGGCCAATTGTAGGTGTTGGTGCGGTGGTGTTGGTTCCTGTGTGGCGTTGTGGTGGCTTGCAGGGTTCTGTGGGGTGTCGGCATTTGGATACCGACACAAATAGACGAGTGCAAATTATCAACTCGTTGTTTATTGTATAAACCCCTACGACGACCAGGCAACACTAGCAACCTATATCCAATGTTTTATTTACGTTAACAGCTCCTACCGACTACCCTTACTAGATTCAGTCTGACGAGTTGTGTAGATTATAAAGTATTCGAATGAATATCACCAGGCTGTGTGATGAGGATAGTAACTGACCCATTTATTCTACCGCACGCCACTCGCTATCCCTTATTGTATGGTGGTCGCTATCTTTGTAACCGAGGGGCCTCCCGCCCAGAGATCTTATCCCTCCGATATACACGGCCTTCCTGATGGAGTTCCCTCATCCGAATGTCCATCACGAAATGCTTTATTTTTATGCTCAAGATGGCTGCGACCTTCAGGCTTTTAGGGCGTACTCGGCCGGAACCTGGACCCTTCTCACCATGGGGGGACCAGAGCGAGGAATAACAGTACGGACGGGGCCGGGCGCCTACAGGAATAGGTTAACGACAAGTAGCCGTCAGATCAGGAATTGAGAAAAGTAAGGCCCTAGAAGGAATAGAAGGCGGGATCTGGTTTGGTTATTGAAAGTGATAGAAGGGCGGGGCTGCCGTGGGGATAGGAAGATATACCTTCCATCTCTTAGCTATTAGACGGCGCAGCCACCAAGGCTGGGTAGCACCGCCTGGGACGGCAAAGGTAGCCGGCTAGCCTCACTTGGGATAAAAAACAGGAAGTGGGGCTTTAGGCTACGACACCATATGCCTTGAAATGGGGTTGGTAACGCCAGAGATTAGTTGCGTGGTATATGGAGATAGTTTAACTCCGGCCGCTTACTAGAAGGCGGGGGTTTTTCACCACGGAGCACAACAGAGCTCATTTGTTTACCTATCTAAACATTTAAATTACAAGCTTACTATACATTTTACCTTGGGAGTACTCAGGTAAACGGACATTACGATCACATAGGATATAGAACGGTATTTTTCTTGAGTACGGATTACGTATAGAACCCCCTCCAATTTAATAAAGCACCGGATGCTACCTGGGAGTTCTCTAGAACCCTGTGGAGTTCAACCCAGCGAGGTTCGCTTTCAGCCGTCTAGGACCTCCGTTTTCGACAATAGCAGCATGTGGAAACATCAAACGTAACCGGAGGGTCAAACCTTACACCACAGTGTGGCATGATTGTACTCGCGTTGACGTGTGGATTATAGCAGCACTGGTACATCTCGGTATCGAATTCCAGTCCGCAGCGGCAGCGGTGGTAAATTTTTCTGCACATGGTGGCTGTAAGGCGGGTTCGGCTACTCGTGGGGGGAGGGAGATGGGTAAATAAAAACGCGAATGACCGACATATAAGAGTGTGGTTAGTATAATCTGTACTAGATTTGTGTCCGTTGATTGGACATGTGACGCATTATACTCACCAGCAGTTAGGCGAGTAGATGATCAGGCGGTGGGTAGGTCAAGTTAGATAGTAAAGATGCCGGCGGCTGCTTCGGGTATGTAACCGGGGCGGCGCTCGCCGTTTTTATACTAGCGCCCGCGCCTACCCGTATGTAGGGGTACGGTCTAACCATGACGGCGGTCGATATTGCCTGGTTACCAGGCCTCGCCAACGCAGTGATAAATCGAAAGTCAGATCATGAGAATATAGTTTCTAGTGAAAAGGGCCCGATCTTTCACACGGCTAAGCGGATAATTAAATAGTAGAACAGGCTACTCGGTTCGTCACTAAGAAATTCTGTCCACGCCACCGGTTGGAGGTGTAAGCACTCATGCGTCTCTGTCTGTAAACTGAAAAATGGTGATCATGTGGGCTGGTATATCATTGCCTTTGCTGGTCAACCCTAGCCCTTTTCCTCATAACATATTTTATCAATTGAATTATACAATCACATCTCAATACGAAGTATATACTGATATATATTCTGTTGAAAGCTGTTTTCGACTTTAGCCATTCAGATGACCCGAGTGATAGTGTATGCAGTCGCCAAGACTACAAAAGGATTAATTTGATCGAAGGGTCACATGTATAGATGGTGCTATATATTTTGAGACATCAAAGCTTGCGGTCTCTGACAATGGCACTACGGATAAATCCTAGAGGCGTCTTGGGCGAGGGATCGAAAGGTATAAACCATTCCATGATTGGACCATTTCTCACTCCACAACGTGCGTTTTTACCTCTCCATCATGCCAGCTTCCGAAATTCCATACCCTGTCCCACCCAAGTTTACCAGGCGTGATGTACAGGTGCCCATCTATTTATTTTATTACGAGGGCCACCAGACAGATTCTATTTTAGCTGAACTGACTACCACGCTGGGCCTGGCTGCCTCTAGCCGCTCCGCCGTCTACAGGTGACTAATTCGCTTTTCGTACCGGTCACTACTCCTTTGAAGATGCGCCTTGATCTAGTCGCCCGTCGGGGGAAATTGGCTAACTTTACGGGGCCAGACTTCTGGAACTGTTGGAGGACGACCGTCAACTGACTACTGAACGACCAGCCCGGACCTGCCACACGTCTCCTACTGCCGTAAGCAGTATCCTGCGCAGGGACCTGGACTGTGTAGCTACCTAAACCATTGGGTCCTCCACGGCCTTACCGACGACCAGCGCCACCAATGGATACGATTTGCCACTGAGTTCCTGGAGGAGTTCGATGGTGGCCAGTGACTACCTGCTGGACTCCATCGTCACAGGTGATGAGATCTGGGTGTATCTTTACGATCCCCATCGCTGGCTCAGGTCACCGGAGGTGGTGTCCTAAAGGTGGCCCTGTCCCAACTGAGACCTGCCAAGGCCATACTACACCCGAGGTGATGCTGACCACTTTCTTCATCAGGTGTGGCCTAGTACTCCTGAGTGTTAAGCCCCCCTGGTGTCAAGGGCTCCACCAAACTCTATGGAAAGTACGGGCTGGAGCCCATGGTCCAGGCCTGGGTGGAGGCACGTGGAAGTCTGAACCATCATCCTCCGTAGCTCCACCATGATAATGCCCCACCACATCTAGCTGCAGCCACCTGTGCCTACATTTCCAACACCAGAGTCAAACTTCTGCCAGCCCCTCTCTACAGTCCTGCTGACCTGGCCCCCTGTGTCTTCTGGTTGTTCAGGGATATCAAATGACGGCTGAAGGGTAAGAAGTTCACCACGGTGGAGGTGGTTGTGGACGCCTGGCTATCGGAACTGGCCAGGCTCCAGCCAAGTGACTCTAAAGCCTGTTTTGGTAGTTGGCTAGGAATAGTTTACCGAGCGGTACAGAGTGATGACAACTAAGTTAAAGAAACACCATTTAGATTTGAGTAAACCGAAACTTTTTGCAGTACCTGTGGTAAGTCGCATGACCACTATCGCAGAGTCTGTGGGCTGGTGAAGATAGGACAGAGTTGGTGTCCAACCGACCTAGGTTCGCTATTGTGCCGGATCCTACCTGGGCTCCGGAGTGGCCTATTCATCCAGCCCTAAATCCATCGGGACCGTACATACTCGTGTTGACCGACTCCCCTTGGGGTGCTCTCGTGACAGATGGGATGTGACCGGCACCTGTCCGTAAGAAGCCAGGTGAACACACTAATCAATGATGGGTAGTTTGAGGCTACTGTTCGCATGAAGTTTACAGCTCGCGGCAACCCTTACATTCATTGTCGGAGACCCGCAGTGGAAACGATTAGGACCTTCCATCTACTATACCTTGGCAGGAGTCCACGGAATTGTGTATACTTCCATACCACTTGAGTTGGGTAGGTTTCCAATGTCGAAATAGTCTATCCAGCCCACCCACTAACTCGTGCGGAGTGTGAGTGGCTATTTTTTTTAATCAGCGATCTACACTCGTGAAAGCGGCGAATAACACCGCTCCCACTCGGCTTGGCTACCCTGGTGTTGTGAGCCCAAGGACTTTCTGTTAATGGATTCGAAGTCACTCGGGGACCCCTCCACTATTTACCCCCTTTAATCATTTACCGCCTGTAGTGTCCGCCCCCTAGACTCGGCCTGATTCCTTCAGCTCCCCTTCCCTCTTTACCCTCTTACTTACGCCTTACGATCTTGACCGAGACTTTTAATCCCGTACATTGGACCTCCTTGACCATGCATTCCTCGCTCCGCATCCCCGTAATCTCCGCTGCTACCCGCCTCAATCTCTGCTCGTCCCTCGTCCGCTCCACTTCTGCCATCCGTACCATGAGTTCCGCCTCGCGTTCACTCCCGGCGTCGCTCCAGAAGGTGGTGAGCCAACAGTTGGAGGGCATCCACGAGGCTGGCACTTACAAGCACGAACGAATCATTACCTCCCCACAGCGTAATCGCATCACCGTAGCGGGTACCCCGAGCGCCCCGGCGACCGAGGCGCCCAAGGAGGTGCTTAACTTCTGTGCCAACAACTACCTCGGTCTCTCCTCGCACCCGCACGTGATTGAGCGCGGTCAGGAGTTTCTAGCGCGGTATGGTGCCGGTTTGTCCTCGGTGCGCTTCATCTGCGGTACCCAAAACATCCATAAGGACCTTGAGCGGCAAATCTCGGCCTTCTACGGCACCGAGGATACGGTTCTCTACGCTTCGTGCTTCGATGCCAACGCCGGTATCTTTGAGGTACTGCTGGGTCCGGAGGACGCCGTGATTAGCGACGCCCTTAACCACGCGTCCATCATCGACGGAATCCGGTTGTGTAAGGCCAAGCGGTACCGCTACGCCAACTGCGACCTGGCCGAGCTTGAGGCCCGGCTGCAGGAGGCCGATGCCGCCGGTGCCCGCACCAAGCTCATCGCCACGGATGGTGTCTTCTCTATGGACGGCCGCATCGCCCCGCTCGACAAGATTTGCGACCTGGCCGATAAATACAATGCCGTGGTGTTCGTTGATGACTGTCATGCCACCGGGTTCCTGGGTGCCCACGGTCGCGGTACCCCCGAGCACCTCGGGGTGGGCAGTCGGGTGCACCTGGTCAACTCCACTCTGGGAAAGGCTATGGGCGGCGCGGCCGGCGGATACACCACGGGAAACGCCGACATCATCGCCCTACTCCGCAACAAGAGCCGACCCTACCTCTTCTCCAATACCCTGCCGCCCCCAGTTGTCGGGTCTGCTTCGGCCGCCTTCGATCTGATGACTGATCCCAAGGTTCGGGATCAGCTCCTCCCGACGATCTGGAAGAACACCGAGCTGTTCCGCTCCCTGCTCACCGCGGCCGGGTTCACCCTTAAGGGTGACAACCACCCCATCGTACCCGTCATGCTCGGCGATGCCCGTCTGGCTTCCGTGTTCGCCAACGAGATGCTGGAGCGCGGCATCTACGTCATTGGGTTCTCGTACCCCGTGGTCCCCATGGGTAAGTGATGGCAACTAACCGGTCCGACGTATTAATTCTCTAACTTCCGATTTTATCACATCCTTCGACCCGAAGGGCCACAGCTTTCCACTAACCATTGGATATATTCTCCATCACACGTCTTTCGCTGTCATGCGGGTTAATCCCCTACCCAGGTCAAGCCCGTATCCGCGTTCAGATCTCGGCCGCCCATTCTGAAGAAGATATTCGCCTGGCCGCAGAGGCCTTCATTTCCATCGGCCGTAAGCACGGTGTGATCCCAGGCTCCGCCAAGCTGTAATGGCTGCCCTGGCTGAGCTTTCCCGTCCCATAGAACATGGTAGATTAATTGGAGCACGTAGTGGCGACGGTGGCCGGCGCCCACCTACACCACGTGCCCTCCATTCGCTAAAACAAGGAAACATTGCCATGTCCAGGCTGGGAGGTATCGCAAATTGGCCAAATCATCTACGCTTGCGATCGCCACTACTTATGATGGTACCACGGCCTGTTCGCCTGTGTCAATGACATGGGTAATTTACATAGTAAAGATCTTAACTGAAAGCATCTGGCTACGCCTAAGTAGCCTACGACTGGTGGGCACCACCCCCTACCCGGGACTTAGCTCCTACTGACCCGAAGAGGCAAGAAGCTGCCGGTAGTGCAACAGGGAACATGCGTTGAAATGCTTGGACGGGTGGGTGTACTTCTTTTGGATCCCACAGTCGGTAACCGAGCAGGGCGGGGGCGGCGCCGGGTAGCCCGTGAACTTGCGGACCGGGAGAATTTCAACTGCCTCATCCTCGGGGGACTCAGGCAGGGGCAAGGCCAGCAAAGTGACCTCGGGTTTAATGACGAGGCGGATCTCGGTTGGCTGAATTTCCTTGTCTCCGGTGTCAGCGTTCTCCTGTGGCAATGAGGGTGTAGCGAGTTGACGGCAAATTAGCCAAAAATACGGTTAGCGCCCTCGGTGAACTTCACCAATGATGACCGTTCGACCGGGCCCTACAATACCACGGGGTCACATCGCTTGCCTAGACCGTTTACTCCTCACTTACATTATCGGCGTCGTCCTTCTTGGACCGCTTCGAGGCTTGCTTCTTGAGCAGCTTGTTGATGGTGTCCAGCTAATGTAGGGCAAGTGGGAGGTGAGAGTTGGATAACATAAAAAATGTACACCGAACAAGCCGAAGTTAGTTGTAGGTCCGATTTGAGTTGGCGCAAGGAAGTGGGACGCATGGGTCAAAGGACAAACGTACCTGGTCCTGCTCGATGCGCTTCTGGGTCTGGAATTTGCGCCGACGGGCATTTTCGGACCGCTTCAATGTGAGCTCTTCCTCGGTCATGACCCGTCGCTTGGACTCTAGGTGTCGGTGAAGGAGGGTAGGTAGAGTGTCATGCCGATGGAGGAGGGGCCGTGCAGGAATAGGGCGGGTTAGTAACCTTATCATCAGCGGGCTGGAGGCTCACCTTGGCAAGTGGGAGCTTGGACCAAAGGTTCCAGAGACAGGCCGAAATAGCATACCTTGTGGGAGCTCCATCAACTCCTCTCGGGGCCCGTCGGCCATCCGGGCCTTCTGTCGCTTGGTCATGGCTTTCGGGGTCGCGTCGGTGGCAAAGGCCCGCTCGTCATCGCTACTAAATCTGGTAACGGTTATAGGTTGGGGTTGGTAGGGTACGTAACGGCTGGTTAGGTCTCGATAGGAGCGGTAGGATTGGTTGGAAATGCAGAGTGCCTATAACTCGAGCCGCGATGGCCTAAACGATAACCTGTTCGAAGTAACCTACTCTTCTGTTGAGGATAAGGGAGAGGTGAGTGAGTTCAGTGTTTACCAACGAGAAAGTGGGGTCGATAGGGGAGGGAGGTCAGTACCTTATGGCCATTCGTAACGGGATCGGCAGAATTCCGAGGTAGAGCGCTAATTGCGAACCTATTGCGCGCGAAGCCCCAGACTTACCTTCATCCTGCGAGCCGATAGGGTCATCTAACTCTTCTACGTCGTCGTCGTCGACCAGCTCCTCATCATCATCACCGACAACGTCTTGGTCATCGCTGCCTTCGCTGGACTCGTCATAGTCTTTGACTGACCCGCGGCCGGTCGGCCCTTTGGTCTCCCGTGAAGCTTTGGAGATGCCGGTCACATTCTTGCGGGTCGGGACCGAAGTGTGACCGCCATGTTGGCTCTTGGGTGGTGGTGAAATGTTTCTGACTTCTCCGTCGCCACCGTCGTCACTCGCAGAGGTAAGGTGACCAGCCTTGGCGGCCCCACGGCCGCGCTTAACACCAGCCACTTGACCGGATTTGGCCCGGGCGCCGGTTTCGATAGCTTCCCCTTCGCCACCTTCATTACCGTCGCTATCACCGTCCTGAGATCCAACTCTATTGCTGTTGTCATCGCTAACGTCCGCGTCATCGTCATCAACGTCCATCTCGTCATCCTTATTTCCTTCCTCCTCTTCATCGGACGTATAGTACACCTTGCCACGACGACTGCTAGGTGTGCTCGCAGCTGAGCCCTCGACCTTGCTACGCGTAGAACGGGACGCTGGCTCGCGTCCGCGACTGGAGGTGGAAGGCCGGCCCCACGCGGATGTGGTACTCTCGGGTGACGACGAAATAAGTACGCCGGAGCCTCGCTGGGCGGGGGATGAGGGCTGCATGCGACCCTCGTGTGGGCTAACTTTACGGCCAGGCATCCGTCCAGTCGGCGTACTGGAGGCAGACGCCGCGGCACGCGTTGGTTTACGTCCGGTCGAGGTGGCCACACCGCGGGCTTTGGGCGGCGGGGTCGACGGCGGGGATATTTCGCTCTGCTTGCGTATCCGTGTGGATGCACGAGTAGAGCGTTTAGCGGGCGTCGAAGGTCCCATGTCGTAGGTTTATGGCGATATAAGAGGAGGGGATTGTGATAAAGTTGATTATTAGATTCGGTCACGTAAGGAAGGCAGCAACTGTAAAATCAGGTGATGAGGAATGCGTGAATGTGGCAAGAGAAAGTAGAAGTGGGCAGATTGGTCGAACATGAACAAGGCCTGACCACATGCTGGGAAACTAGCCAACTATGCGCCTGTGGATATCCTTTTACCTGTAACCGGCAAGGCCATAACGGACTATAAAAGGACTTAGGGCCGCTCTACCATACCCCGATTCTGATTGGCCGACGTATGTGACCCCTCCGTTTACCGATAATCAGAGGCGTCACCCCACTTATAGTTCGTAGTAGTTATGCCGATGGTGTTTACCCGAGTTCATTTCGACACAGCGTTCCCTGTGTCCACACCTGGCCCAAAATGTTAATTCTGACCTGTAGTCAAAATCAAAGCTAGGTAGGCCATAGGCCCCTTTACAACATACCGCATGGGCCATTTGGAGAGAATACAAGTTTCGGTGGTGAGAAACGGCGTGTCTACGGTGAGTGCTTGATGAGATGACAGTGAGCACGCTTAGGCCTAACGCCGTGCCCTGGCGGGTGGAGGCAGAGCTATGGTTACCCTATCCCACCAGGGAGTTGATATTGCTAGAGACATAGGGGCAGATCATGGACGGACGGTGCACCTCTAGGGGAAAACATTGACTTTGATGCTTACCGTCACGCCTCCACTTCCTAAAAATGGAGGTGTTGGACTCTTTTGACCTGCGTCACCTTACTACCTTCCTCCTCCAACCCTACTCTACCCCTAACTGCCCCCACCATCTTTTTCTGATCCAGCAGTGGGGTCGGAGGTGTGTACAGAGAGAATAGTTTGTCAATACCTCGTATCCGTGTTCTGCTAGCGTAGCTGGCCATTATCAGGGCGAGGTTAGAGGGAAGCACTGTGAAATAAAGGGTTGCGCGCTACAAAAGGGGTGGCCCGTTCGACCGGACTAGGGAAAATGAGGTAGCCCCACCCAGAATCCTCTTGCATATGGGGGTGGCCAGCTAGTGAAAAACAACGTGTCGAGGAGGGAAGGTCGCAGTTGTCGGATGTGTCTCGGTTGGGGAGACTTGTGATCCAAATATTATAGGCGGATTGTGTGACGCGGCGCAGCGGTTGGGGCAGACTCTCGGGGAAGTTGCGCTGTCCATATTAGGTAATTTTGTCACCATGACCTATCGTTCCCACCGCTCTGGCGCTGGTTAGCTAGCGGCCGCAGGCAATTTGTACGCCATCGGTTGAGGTACACACAAGGCACTTTATGGTCGTTCCTATTCTAAAGCTCACTTTTTATCAGTCATACTGCCGTACTCGGTAATACCTGGGCTTTTATGATGATTCAAACATTAAGATGATAACTAAGTAGTCATACGTATCGGTCGACACCTTGCCCTTTTCGTAACTTTGCCGTGACCCTCCGTCCATTACCGACCATATTGCCACACGAATCGGACTGACCCCCCTCACTTGGTTTTGTCAGCACATTTAGCAGCGTCGTTTGAGTGGCGACCAACAGAGTGGAGCACCAACCCCACGCGCCAAACCTTACCTGAAACGGATACCTTGCTGGCAGTGGTCAACCTATCAGTGACATCACACTCCCATGGCTACTCATTATCGATCATCTCTACTATTCTTCAGTCCAACGCACAGCAGTTAGGATGAAAATAGGCCAGCCGTCCACAATCAGGTCACTGAGCATGGCCTACTTATCCATGGCACTAAAACAATATCTAGCCGCTCACTAATAGGGGCCTGCCGACATGAAACCTCCTGCCTCCAAGCGCCAACTGGGTAGAGTGTATACTGCGAAAACTTGATATAACTTTCAATAAAAGAGCGCCACGGCTATGAATCAAGCCTGAAACGGTACTGCGATACCACCATGATTTACAGGTTCTCCTAGCGCCACTGCACCACACTTGATGCCGCCTAAGCCGGGACGACTACGGCATAGGCAGGCAGAGGCGTTGTCTTGTAGTACCAAGTTCTCCATCGTATATTTTTTTCCTCGCAGTTCGGTGCTGGCCATCAAAGCTTGAACGATCAATGAGATGAAGGATACATCGGCCTACCGAGGATTTGGGCAGCAATTGCCCGAGAAAGGAAGGTGCTGACCTCTGATTAGCTCGGAGATTAGATACAACAGGACTTTGGGTATGTGAAAATGGTTCATCAACCCGCCACCCGTTGTACAAACTCAACCCCCCCCCCACTCCTCCCTCGGGATCCTCTAATGACCCTAATATCAATCGAGGCACGACGGAGGGTACATTTGGCACTCTGATCCTCGATTACGGTTGGGTTGCACCTCATCACCTGACATGAAATACACTTATAATGGCAAGCCTGGGAACTGGTTCCCAGGGTGAGAAGAAGGTGACCGTACGTTTCCGAGAACAATGTCAAGCGAGCCTTCAAGACGCTCTGTAAGCCGTCAGCGCCTCAATCAATTTAGGCGACCAGGTAATGGGTCTACCCGGTGGAAGTAATTGGTAAGATTAAACCCGTGCTCTAATCCGTGCGCCCCTCCCAAGCACGGTAGGCGTGTGACCAAAGACAGCCACCGATGCGGTTGTCCGATATGCAGGTAGGCAGAGGTGGGGACAATACATGGTAACCTGCAGCATCAGGTTCCCATACCCACGCCGCCCCCCCCCCTCAGATATACCATTGTATCCATTGTGTGCCCTGCGAATTCCACCAAAGAACACTGCTGTGGCGCTGGTGAGGGAAACGAGAAGAGGTACAGGGCTTCGCAGGCCGCCGTGGCATGACCATAGTGTGACAACATCCGTTGAGGATCAGGGCGTGCCTTCGCGATTGTCCTGGGTACACCATCGGTGTGAACGTCCTTGTTTGGTATGGGTGTTCAATTATCTCACCGATCCGTGAATAGGGCCCGGTAGGGTTACAGTCGGGTGTTGGCCAGCTGCCACATGCGGGTTTCTGTCTACCATGAATATAGGTACCGCAGTTAGGCCTATAGGCACACCACTACCCCGCATTATCCAGGTGATGTGTGAGAGACCCGGCGTCCCACCACGGTCAGTAATTGTTTTTAGCTAGAAGCCTACCTGTGAATGCTCGGAGGCATGGGTGCTGCGAACTGCCGGACGTGCTTCATGCTGGGGGAAGTGCTACACTCCGAAGGCTAATGACCATGACTAACTGATTTCATCAAACCTTCCGCCTCTAGATTCACCAGGGTGTACCTAGGCCCCCTCGACAACAAGAACTAACATGGGTGGCACGTAATAAGTGTCCCCGCTGGAATCTCTTACCTGATCAACACTGAACAAATCATTAAAAAAAACCTCGGACAACGGTGGATGGACCCTCTTTCGTTGCGACTAGACCACCTCAACCCCGGTCGCCCACCTTGCCGGCGGATCTACCAAGATTGCCAACCGTGGGTCGCCCGACCTCTTCCCCCAATAAACCGGTCTCCCGTCGGAATAATGTCGCGTATGAACGAATACAAATAATGCCACGACCTTAGAATGTACTAATCGACACGTCAAATCGACAAGGGTATACCCTAGAGAAACGGCTCAGGCTACATGGCAACGTAATTGACACTTGACTAGGTAGAGTGGCTAGACTCGTCCGGTGACCAGGATATAGCACTCAGAGACCTGACACACCTGAACAATGAATCAACCGTGGCATGAGGACTGACTATGGCCGTACAGATGCGGGTGTGCTTACACCACTCGTAACTTTGAAATACCAGCCCGATGCGGTTCACGGGGAGGCAGGCTTGTCGAAAGTCCACGGGTAGGAACTCCGCGTGTCATTGTCTAGATTTTTAGCCGTTGGCGGATACCAAATTGGATGTCCGAAGACCGAGTGGAAAGCAATAGTTGGAGGCGCTCCAGCCCGATATTCCCGCCGTCGAAAAGCTCGAGATCCGAGATTTCGACATTGCCATGCCCACCGGTTCGCTTGAGCGTTGGGGATATGATCCAACCGGAGAAGCCTCTTCCAAATATCACAACTGAATTGGCACAGCCTGAATATTAAGCTATAATGAACGGCCCTATATCGTACAGAGTTGTGGCCTTCAGCCAGAGTAAGGGATTGGAGAAATGCAGGGTATCTGCAAGGCGCATCAGGTCGGATATCAATGCAGATGATGCGGTACCGTCGGTCGTTGCGACACGACATGGGGTTGGTGAGATTACACACAGTGCACTTTTCTTTGCCGCCCATAGGTACCAGGGCCGGTACAGTTGCTTCCCGCCGCAGGACGCAAGGCCACCAGCCGCGTGCCGGAATGCCTGATTTGCGGTGACATTCTTATACATGGGTGATAGTACGAGATGAAACACTGACATCCTAAAAAAGGGAAATTTGTCGGCGTGAGGTTAGCCGAAGGTCAAAGCTGGTGGGAACGAACGAAACGAAGTATGTGCGTGGGTATGAGAATGAGTGAGGGGTTGTGTAAAGTGGGCCAGGCCAGGTATGGGGACAGCAATCTACTGTAGCAGGCGAAGAAATAGGAAAAAAAGGTGAATGGTGGCGCTGCCTGGCAAATGGGTAGGGTGAAGACACGTTTCCGTGGTGGATGGGCTGTGGGATTGCGTGGGGCGACCGTTTGGTGTTGGTGGAGGTAAAAAGGGGTCGTTGTGGTGAGGGAGTGGGGAGGGGGGAGTGCACCCTGCCTTCTGACGAAGACCCCAAGAACACCAGATGGATCTACGGCACCTGGTAGGTTGCTAGTCTGGGGTACCTGCCAGGCAGTGGTGGAGTCCGACTCCGAATACACACTCACATCCCTAAACGGATTACTCATTCAGTACCGCTACGTCGTGTACCACCGGTGTACTTGGCATTTTAAGACAGTAATGAGCGGGGACCTACGTTGTTACCACTCACTGCCATGGTGGGAAGGACGAGACCGCTTTAGCCGTTCGAGACGAACCCACCACTCCGTGCAGAAATCATACGCGTGGCACATTGCCATACTGTCACACCAGGCCCACACTAGAGAGTAGATACGGCATGGGCGGACGGTACGTGTAACTCAGCCGCATCGCACCCATTAACGATCCTACGCTTCATCGCATTGTAATCAACTAATAACTTTAATGGAGAAGATTTGGCGAATGGCTATTTTGAAGCCACCTCAATCTGCGCAAGGTCAAGGATTTGGCTATCCAGTACCAGCCCCGGCCGTTTGCAGCACCTTCATTAATAATATTAGGCAGCAACGTTGTGCCTGAGTCATTAAAGAAATGACAGTAACAGGTTTTGGGCCGTAGCTTTAGAAGTGAAGTTGCAAGCGCTGGCTGATCATGGGAGGTAAGGACCGGGCGAAAATGACTCTGGCCAGTAGGGTGTAGAAGTTTCCTGACATAGTGGGGAAAAAGGCCAGTGGCCAAAAGGGCGTGGGGTAGATCGTTTGTCCCCCCTGCTACTATAGGATTGATAAGGATTCCATCCGCCTGAGCAGTGACCTAAACAAGCCACCGTGAGTTTGCAACCTCTCCCTGTTTATAGCCCCTCCAACCTTCCTAATAGCAACATTCAATACCCGCTCACCAACCACCATATGCTATTTTACTACGCTTGACCGCTACCCTTGCCTTCGTAAGCACCATCTTTTTTGAGGGAGAGGACGGTATAGCTAGTCCCTTCCGTCCACCTCCAGTTCACACGCAGAGTACCTCGTAGACCATGTGTAGCGTGAGGTGGGGAGGTGACAACCTGGTTCTCCTGCCTAACGCCGAAATGAGCGACATTGGACTGCAGGGGGTGGACAATCTGTGCTGGTGCCCCACATAACCCACCAGATCAGTACCTTCAGTCTTGTCGGCCTTGGGCTAGCGATTGACCACCTGCCGCTATGTGCGTGGTCAGTACCTTTCTGCGACTTTATCCCGCCACCGCCACCAATTCTGTGTGTCCGATGTCGACCCGGATGGTCCATCTCGGTCTTCTACGAAACATTCATCGCGCTGCTTAATGAATCAGTAACTAAGACTTCACTGGGACCATGGAGTAGTGAGAGAATGTCGCAGGTCAGCAGCAGTTCTAGGTTTCTAAAGAAGTGTCCATCTTACAGTATCCTGGCTGGAATCGGGGAAGGGAGGTGCAACCCTTCCCGTTTCCCACGATTGCCTTTTTTCTTACTACAAAGCATCCCACAGCTACCTACCAAGAGTCTCAAGTTCAGGCGCACTGGAACTGTTGGTGGTGGAAGCTGAACAAACTAAACAAGGATTCAATACCCCGGGGATGGACAGGGGCCGCGCTAGCAGGCGTCTCGCCCCCAATTGAGCCACCATTAAGTGGGACATTAGACCTCGGACTTAGCCCGCCGAGGTGCCCCCGAGTCCCCACTTCGCCGCCTCACCTCTCTCACCACCCTGCCACTCTGCGTACACCCCCTACCCTCGCCTCTCTCCAGCCTGCGCTTATTACAGCAATATTGACAACCCAAAAGTCCCAAATTGGTTATCTACTTCATGGTATGCGTCCCTGGTCTAACCTTGCCGCACATAACGATGAAGACAAGAAAAAAAATCAAGGCTAAGGGGAGGAGGGTGTAAGTGGGGAAACGGACACTGGTAAACTTAATAGGATGGAATGATGGTCTGCCTTGTTAATATTATTTCTAGCGTTGTATTCTGCAAATTTTGTACCTGACCTAGGGGTGCCAGGGAACGGTACGAAGGGGGAGACAGTCCCTTCTCTAAGCAGAGGACGAAAGCGAGCAGGTCGACGGGGCCGACCAGAACTGGTAATGGAACCCTAGCTCGTTGCTAGCGAGTCATTCAAGAGCTGACGCGATGGACTACGTTGAGTCTAGGCGTTCTTCTCAAGCATTATTCGTTATAAATGAATTGTTAAAACTCTAAGAATATCGGGGCACTTTCCGACTGAAAGAATGCGGTGTATTTGAAAACCAAGGAGACTTAGCGTGTTAGGTAGAGGAAGAATGAGCCACTACCTTGCTGCCGGTCCTCCTAGTCCCCCAGATACCCTGATAAACCTGACTGGTACCGAAGTGTTCATTACCTTTCACCCCCCGACGTTGCTTGGCCTTGGGAAGCCATAAGTCAGTGTACGAGCTACTGGGCAGTCCCATACTACAAGCGGCTGCAGGCCTCCACGACCTAGCTTTACGAAATATCCACACCACCCTGCCCTAGAGATTCTTTGGCAGACCATGACAACATAGTGGTGGTCAATGGTTGCACTGCGCAAAGGAGGTGAACAGGACGGTTATTTCGCCGTAAATTTGCATGGCAGGCTTGCCCTCCGCTTTTAGACCCTCCGCAAATAAACGACGAGGCAGACGTGCAAGGCTTTCCCCTGACTGTCCAAACTGAAACAAATAGTGATCCTCAGATTAGGTGAATTCCGCGTAACCGTACGCAGTGGTGAGGGTGGAAAGGTAAGTTCCGCAGCCCATGCACCAGGGGCCGCGGGCCCCTGGTTACTGCCTCGTTTCAGCCGACACAGTTCACCAAGGACGTTTCGCCTGCGTCCCGGCTGCACTCAACGATGCACGGGGGCCTTCTGGGTTGCCCATCTTGAGTAATCCGTGGATCCACCGCTGTATAGTTTGGTGCACGTCGTACAGCCCCTTTTCCCGCCTCCGTCCATTTTAAATCCGCTGGCGATTCAATGTAAAAAAAATCGCAATAAATCAGCAGGCAAGAGTTAGCATGCAGGTCGGTTACGAGGTTGGATAGGTCAGCCCTCACTTATGTTACATATACATTATTCGAGCAAAGCAGTCCGTTTCTTTCTTAGCCTGAAGTACCGAAAGGTGCATCTACCCCCATTGCCCTACTGCAACTTCCATGCAGCGCTTTGAAACGCTGAGTGTTTTTCAGGGGAATGCCAGGCTGTCTAAGAATCGGGAGGGCAGAGTGGCTATCGCGGGCCTACCGGATTGTCCCACTTTTCTCTTCCAGGGCCTGCTCATCCTCCCTCGAAATTAAACCCACTAACCCTAGAACTTGGCGGGCTACGGACTCAGCTCCCTGGCATTCCCATTTTCTGTATTACCCATCATTGTTTACCATAATGCGTATGAACGGCCGGCACGGAACATAGTTCCAGAATGCCTTCCGTCCAGCGGATCGCACTACTTCGGTATCTGTAGAACAATCATAATAGAAGGCGAGGAGCCATGCGTAGCGAGCCTGTACCACTGTCCCAAACCCTGGCTAACCTCGAGGCAGTAACTATGGTGCCTACAACACCTTACCCCATCCGTCGCCGCGTGGCATATTAAACAGACACGTAGTAAATGAAAATTGTTTGGGCTGTCTAATGCGACCAAGACGTTAGGACCCTTAGTAATCCTCATAAACAAGTAATTTGGCAACCAAGCGTAAGCACTGCGCTTGCTGACAAAAAAAAGGGTCGAGGATAATGTATGCCTCCAATCCACCACAGACTTGGACACGTTCCCTCCCCCACTCCGCTCCCCCGTCCCCACTCCGCAGTGCTACCTAGGTCTGACCCAATTCGCGCCGACGATATTGAACCCCTGACTTGATAAGGGCGCGCCCACGTTTCTCCCTTCCCTCTTTTTTTAGTACACCCTGCCACACACCCCTTTTTTAACCAGCAAATGACCATCTTGGCCATCTATTTTTACATTCCCACGGCTTACCTAATTGGTCTTTTAGGAGGGGAGACGACCACTCAGGTGATGGTATCTCGTATCGCACAAAACGGGAGTAATGCCACCCACCCTGTTTTCGCCTTAGCGGATCCTCCCAATATTAATTTAGGTGTGGGACGTCATGGACTACGTGTGCGGAGGGGGGGGGGAAGCGTTTAGTCATTGGGTGTGAGTTATCGGCGGTCTATTTTTAGACCATCACGCTCATCTCTCGGCACCTCTCACAGTCCGCTAATCTAAAAATAGGATATAATTATAGAATCACCCCCATTTCCCCGACAGGTGATACCTCCAAACAGGTAACGTATTTTTAGATCACAGTTGACATCTTGAAATACTGGCATCATATTCTTTTATTTGCAGCAGCGCCCACGCTATCAGTCATACGGAATAGGAGTCTACTGTGGCGCTCCGCTTGTGACCGCCGGTAGAGTTGGCCTGTTATGTCTCTCGTTCTCAGAAATTCAAGATTCTAGAGAGCCCCGGTTCGAAATCTGCAATCGTAAAGCCAATACGTAACTTCCTGCCGGTTGGACGAAGATTGGCAAGCATGGGCCACTACTTGACCGTACCCCTAAAACCTTGTCAACCGACAGAGTTGGTGCGCTCTAGGGATAGGGGAAATAGTGACGACTTTCCGAGATCGTCGCCTATAACCTAATAATAGTGTAAAGTATGTTAGCTACCGGTCGGATTAATCTGTGTCCGAGTTGCTCCCCATGGCACAGGCCCAATCGCGTACGTCCCTCTACCCCACTTTTTTTGTAGCCATGGGGTCCCTTCTGATGCGCGCATAGTGTGAGCTTACCACCATAACCCCTATTCATTTACTTGATGGCCAGCTGACCCTGGCCAATATATTCACTTGGTATACGCTACAACCTACGTCTTGGGGCTCTTAAGTCCAACTTTCAACACGACATACGGTATACGTTAGGGATTTCCAAGCTCAACTTTGGAAAGGTCTGCCTCCGAGGGAGTCGGTTCGAAATGCCTACTTGGACTGCCATTTGATAGGGATTAACCAAACCGTTGGAGCGCCGGCCTGAACCTGTCAGAACTCGAAGAGTCTACATTCTGATATTAGTATAGACCCGACTAACAGTTCGAACACCTAGATACCTACCGGCAGTGAGTGGCGTGGCTAAATTCCAACGGATAAATAAACTTCCAATTCGACGAGCACATCCGAAGAAATCACCAACGGCTCAATAGAATAAGTGCCAAGCCTCGTTTTCCTTCCAAAGAGCTGTGTATTTCTCAAGGGCCAACTAACGGTACGCACGGTCAGAAGAGACCCAATGAAATCCAATCGGATATAAAATTAGAACACCATGTCTCACGAAATCTTCCATGACGCCAAAATGAGGTACTATCTATCAACAAAGTCGGGATTTGCCAATTTGGCAAGGAGACTGCGCTTCGAAGAGCTTGACCACGCCCACTTCGCCGTTCGCACACTCCCATACTCCCCACTACGCTGAGTGGTGGAAATTCTCCGCGTATCGAATTGGTACCAACCAATTGCCATACAGGATGGAATAAGGCTAATGGTCTGTTTCGCCCCCCCCCGCATTTTGGTAAGCCCGGTCTCTACCAAACTCTGTCGTCGCTCTAGCCACCAATGACAACCTCGGAGACGCGTGCACTTCGGCCCTGGCGATCATCCCTCCCCCCATTCTGTACTTGACTTCTACTTGGGATGTGGCTAAACCGCAGTGGTTCGCTGGGCCAACCGACTCGCTCTACTTTTACGCGAATCATTTACATGTGAAAGTCATAGAACGAACGGCGTTACAGGGAGCTGGGGTGACAACTACCGGACCAGGGGGGATATTTAGCCGGGCGAATAGGGGCTCCTACCTGCGCTAAAATTAACCTGATCCGCGACGACATAGTCGGTACACCATTCATGGAAGCCTGTCGTGCCATCACCATCCCTTTTCCACCTCCACCACTGCCACCCTCTTCTGCCACCTCGCCTCTGCCACAGTGTTCGCTTGAACTGCCGTTGATCTTTTTTACCTGTCCTTTTGGCTGTCAGATAACAATATATTACATCTTTTCGTACTATAGATACCAGATCTCGTTCTAACTAGACTGTCCCTATTTTAATATTGTCCCAAGGAGAGTAATTCGACAAGAGCATCTACAGACCAACTGAGCTCTCGGTGAACGGTCGAAAGTAATTCCAACATCATGCTAACCCACTGAAGAGAGCGAGGGTCAGAGAAAGAGAGGGTGAGAGAGAGAGAGAGAGAGAGAGAGAGAGATCGGTGACTTCTATTTTTAACGTGGTAAAGAATGTCTGTAAATCTCTATTCTGGGTTGAGATTATTGAGATAGAACGTTACCAGAGTGTTGACTGGAATGTATTACAAGGCAGGGAAGAGATAGGATAAAAGGGAGGGAAAAGAAAGCGGGACAGGCGCCTTGACGTTCGCTAATTAAGATTAACCAAGGACCAGGGTAGCGCCTGTGGCAAGCCCATGGGAGATCATCGCCACGATAGTAACAGTGGCCGGCTTGACGTTCCAGAGTAGGCGGCAACACTTAAAGAAAAGCAAGAGTGAGGCTTTTGTGGGAGCACGCCATTTACCCTGTGTGCTGCAGTTTAGAACCTCAATCAATGGAGAATCCGGGGGCTGGTCTTGTCAGCCTAACCTATTCATAGGTATTTAGGTGTTACACGGGCGGTCCTCTTTACGCGCCAAGGACTGTCGTACAACTGGGGAGATGATCACAGCGTACGAAATGTCGCCCCCTCCATCTCTCTCTCTCTTCCCTCACCCTTCCCACTCGTCTCCAGATACTGTCCCTAACTTGTCCTACCGCCAAGACCGTGTATTTTCCTCACGAGGGAACCTGGCGCGGTCAATTTAAAATTAGGTCCACGTCCGTCACACTAGTATTCTAAAAGCACTGATCGATGGACGCCAGATGTACCATCGGACAGATTATGACCGGGGCTATTCCACGTACGGGCGAGGTATATACCCCACACGCGCCAAGGTAGCCACGCTAGGAGGCGGCTTCCAAGTGCTACACGTACAGGTTAACCAAGTCGATCACGACGGCTGTGTAGCAAAGCTAGACGCGCTGTTTTTGGAGGGGGGCACCGAGTTAGGTTGGCGGAAATAATTGGCGTGCGGAGAAATAAGCACTGTCATTCCTAAGCATGCGAGAGTGAGCCCACAAAGATCAGGGCCTCGGTGCGAAACCCTTATAATGAACAACAAAGGTATGGCTGGACAGGTATGCATTCGTGCTACGTTGTGACAGGACTTGGCACCGAGGCCCGATCCCTCTATAGTCGTCTTGTTGTCAATGCAGCTCTGCCCGATACCAAAACTAAGCGCTCCGGTAGTTTTGGGGTCCTATTTTCGCCCGGGTTTGTCACGGATTCTCCATTAGGTCTAGTTATCCCTTAGCCCTCCTTCGCCTACCAGGAGCTTGAGACGCCCCTAGCCGACCCAGGTACACACCTTTTTTTCCTTGCCAGTTTTCATGCCCCCTCCCCTCGCTTACCGTTTGCCCTGTAGCCCATCCGCCTGGACTCCCACTCTCAGCTCTGGTAATTTTAGGGCCATGACTCGCCAAGAAACGATCGGGTTGGTTAGAATTAAGTTACCAATTGGTTCGAACCTTGACTTCTGCTCTGACAGCGATGGCCGTTCTCAGGCGGGTCCTAATTGGCATCTCAAGTTCTATTCCCACCACCTAATACCATTGAACCCCGTCCACGTGAACAAGGCTAGGGTATCTTTTGCATAGAGCTGACTAAAAATATGCAAAAGAGTAATACAAGCATCGCACGAGTAGTGGTCGGCGAGTACCAAGCCGACTCCCCCCTCATTACCGTAGGTCCTAGTTTTTACCAGTAGAAACGAAACGGTGCGTCTGTGCGATGTAACGCCACGGAAAGGAAATACGGCCGCAATCTATTTTTAGCTCGCACCCAGCACCCCTCTTCGCACTCCTCGTTGCCGAGGGCATATTCCTTTCAGCACTGTAGGGGCGAATTTTGTATGAGTGATACAAGCTGTCTCCTCTGGAGGGGGCGGTGCGGGGATGAACCCCTTACTTGCAATGTCGGAAAAAGGCGCTGCACGCCATGCTGTTTCATACGCATGGCGGCCCACTCGTAATAAATATGGGAGGGGGAGGTATAGCTTCAGAGAATGACATAGAGAAACTCAATGCCTATTAAATGCACCACCTCGCCGGATATGCCATCTGGCCACAGTGGCCACAACCGGTGGTAGTGGATTAAGACCTGGAGAGACCGTTTTAATGAATTGGTGGGCCACTGCTCTTCGTCTATCAGATTAGCCATCTAACACTAATGAGGCCCGTCGGAAGCCACGCAGTTAAGATGTTAGCCAACTGTGGCTATACAGACTAGGCGGTGCCACCATGTCGGCGACTAGGCCGTGGATTTACGTTCCCCGCCAAGTTTTAGGAGTTAGTAGGCTTTTACTTGCCACCATCGCTCTATTAGACTTCGTCGCTGATTAGTGAGGCGAACGCCACATACCGCGTCACACATGTTGCGTAGCCTAGCCCCAAGTTGCCACTTGTCGTCCCTATTTTAGGCGTTTCGTATACCGATTTCATCCACTAGATGCGCTTACTGGCCGTTCTCGTAAATTACTATGCAGCCCACTTTCTATCAAAATCATATACGCAATTGTAGTAGTTGTCGTTTAATCCGCAGTTACCGTGTTAAGGACCCATGATATACCGATGTTGCCGTACCCTTCCACCAGCAGGGCGGGGGCGGGCTAGGTCAGGCCACGCGGCGACGACCTGCTGACCCTTGTGGTGTGGCGCAACGGCCATTAAGCGTTGTGAATTACACCCCTTTAGCCGTAATGTCACAGGTCATGAGAATTCGGCCTGGCCCCATCTCAGCAGCAGTGACACGCCTATTGACCGGTCGGGCGTGGTGCAGTTAAGGGTGGTAAGGGGTGCGAGGGATAATACCCGAAAAGGGGGGGACGGTGGGGCTCGGAACTCCCCAAACTTTGGTGTAACCAACCCCGCTGCGATGGCCATCCCCGTCAAGCGACACCTTTCCAAATGGCCGTCCGGTTATTATCAATAACCCGATCATCGAATGTGTTCCCTCTTAGTCCATCCCGCCTGTGCCACGCCTGGGTTGGATTGGGCCGTCTGGCCGCGAGAGGTAGCCAAGTGTGGGTGGGCCGGTCGACATTTAAAACCCGGCAATCGTGCCGATCATTCAGGCTTGACCACTTGGCCCGGCTCTGGAAGAAAGTAGTACGGAGCTCTCCCTTACTCACTACTCCGAATTAATAGAAAGAATAATGTTAACTGCTGCTTGGATGGGTTTTACCAGGCGAGCGAACGAACTACAACTGGTCAGTGAATATTACGACCCGAAGCTACCCGCGAAACCCTTGGCCTATCACCAAGCATACGTCTTCCGCCTAGACGACCTGTTAGCCAATACTTATACCCTCACTTATTGGTATCCCACAGATCGCTGTGTCAGGCTGATACGTTTGCGAATGATGTTGAACTAGCCTGCATGCTTGGTCAGTAAAGCAAGGACAGGAACCAATATTCCCAGAAAATTGCGCAAAGAGGGAAACAGCTAATAAGGATCGACCTGTGAGCCCCGCCTACTTTTTCGGCGCTCGCTAAGTCCGAAGCGGGAAGGTGAGAAACATGAGCCATGCAGTCGCCTGTGGAACCAAAATGAAAGTGAAAAAATGGGAGATGTGGCCCAACTCATTAGTCGGAATGTGGCTGGGAAGAACATGGGGGGACGGAGTGCTATATCGACTAGTTAGGTCCCCCCCTCGCTTTCTAAGCTATACATTGCCCATCGGTGAACCATCCGACGTGGCAGGTACAATTCTAAACCCAATCAGCTTAGGTAATACTTTGCAACACGGTTACAGCCGCAGTTCATAACATGTCTCAATCTGCGCTACTCTAGTGAAGTTTGGAGCGAATGAATGAGTTTAACCCGACCCAGAGATTCCCTCTTGGGCGAACTCGGAATCGTGATGGGCCTCACGGAGGCTCTCACCCCAAAAAGGTAGCGGCTAAAAGAGGGGGGGAAGAGATGAGAGCGCTTGCAGCCTTAGGCTATGTCGACTAGTCCGTGGCCCTTTCACATTATTTCTCAATCATATAAGCCCCATGATCTCTACACTACCAATATTATTACTGTGCCAGTGCCAAGCCTTCGAACCCCCCCCGCCGCCGCTTGCTAGCACCGATAGGGCCACATTCACTTAATTACCTTATTTGGTTGCTCTGGTCGACCGAAAGGGCCGCTCGAGTCCACATTCGACATTGGACATGAGGTGGTTTCGGCGTTAATCGTCAGGCCCCACTGAGACCGGGCAATGGCGCCGTCGTTTCTTCACTTTGGATTATCCGACCCGCATTGCACGATGGGCAGGTAGCGGAGGAAACGGCGGTATTCCAACTAGGGTACACCTGCTAGCCGAGTTCTCTGAGATCCATTCCTAAACGGGTGGTTGTCGAAAACAAAACCACCACGGTTGGACCATCAACAACACCGCTATGGGGAGGGCAAGATGGCGGTAGTGTACATTCCCACCTCCGGATGTTAGCACAGAGGCGGCGACAGTGGGGAGTTCGACAGAGCATGGGGGAAGGGGGAGCCCTATCCTCTGGATAATCCAAACACCTTCCTCTTCAGAGTCTCTAACTTGGGTCAAGACTTGCAAGACGCTTCGTTGGTGAGCAAGTGGGAGCGAAGTGGTTGATGGGCGATGCAAGGCAGATCGCGAAGAAGTGGCCGGGTGGATGAAGCTGCGCGGCCCCACTCGGTGGCACTTCACGGGACGATAAGGGAACCAGCAATTTCGACGATAAAGTTTAAGGCGGGCTGCGAACCAGTCAACGGTGACTGATGGGTCTCCATCGCCCACTTTACCAGTATAGCGGGGTTCCATGTCGTCAATAGAAAGTTCCTGTGAGACACGTGGATTTCTACACCGCAGCCCATGGTATTTACGTCTCCTGCGTCCATCAGGTCAGATGGGTACTCGCCCAATAGTCTATCCAGTGGCCGCAGCATTGGTCAATTCGAACCGACGGTAGTTCGGCATATGAGGGTATGTGCCTGTACACCCGACTTTGCCGTTACCATGACGATAAAGGATCAAACCGAGACCTGGGATTTATTAGGTACCAGAGCGAAAGACCACAGACAGGTTCGACCGCTTTCCGTTTAATCGAGTCAACTATCCGTGGCGGGTCACCAGCGACAGGGCCGATTGATACTGATGTTTACGCTGCAAGTGCCCCCGCCCACTAAAATAGGCTTTGCCGCCCAGTTCAGGCCCCGAGTCTTGGCATCTTCCCCGGGCCCTCGGTCACCTGGAGTGTAACCACGCCCGGCCTCTCTGATTCATGGGTCCTATGTTAGCACCAGGCTATAAAGCGCACCCGGGCTCGATCGAATAGCAAATAGCCTAACCTTATCAGCGTGGACCGAAAACGAACCTGAATCAAAAATGATAGGGACCCGTGTAAGGGCCGCTTCGGGGCCAGCCAAATAAAGTAAGGCTACCTGTCCGGGGTAGGTGGAACAGGTCTGATGTATCGGAAAATTATAGGTCAGACCGGACCGATAAGTAAGGACCGCCACCACCATGTCGGTTAGAACTGAAGGGCGTAGCCGGGAAGAGCGAGTGTGCGACCAGCGGTGGCGGAATTGGGTGAGGTGAGCAGGAACGAAATAGGGCAGCTGGAGAGTATGGCGTATATTATACTGTTCCAGCGTTAGCAGACAAACAGGCAGTCGGGGGAGAGGGAGGGAAGTAAAGTCCGCAGTTAGGCGGCGAGATGAGTATCGAGGAGGGTCGATTTCTAAAGAGAACGACACGCCCTTGGGCCAGGCCAGTAGTCGGTACAGATCCACCCCACCCCATTTCTGACACACCCCTCTCTCGCTGTTCGGCCCTGGCTTCCCCCCCCCCACCATGAACTAGCAGCGTGATGTGTGGGGCGTGGGTGTGGGCGTGGGTCGTATTACCTTTTTTGGACTGGGTCGGTAAGCTTGGGCAAGGTTGGCCCACCTCGCTACCCGCTTTCCCTCACTACCCTGCGCTGACTGGCGGGGTTCCTCTGCCAGGGGGTATTGCCTCCCTCTCCCTCTCCCACTCGTACCCGGTTGGGTTCTTTTTTTAGTCCAACCCATCCCACCCCACCCTTCTTTTCCTCCCTTCGCCTGCCCTCTTTTTGATTTTATTTTTTCCATCTCCCCGTCCGCCATCTCCTTCCAACCTCAGTCCCCCCCTGTCCGCCCGTGGGCCTCAATTCCCAGAGGTGCCCCGTCACGTATAAAAGCACTGACCTGCCCCCGCCCTCTCGGTATGTCATCACACTTACCGGCCATTCCTATCTATCTGGTACTCGAGACCATCCTACTCCACTCTGCTCAGCAATTACCTATACACACCTCTCTATCTACTTCCTCAATTCGATTCCCAACAACCAGCTTGCCTTTACCTTATTTCCATCTGCGCTTGCCTGCATCTACCGATTCCTACCTCTTTACGTGATTAATACTTCTACCCTACCAACCCCATTTTACACAGCACACAACATGAACGCCACCCCAATGGCCCACACCACTCCGACCCAGTCACTGCTCACTCTCTCGGGTCACACATCCGACGACTTCAGCTCATACGCGTCCTTCTTCACAGCCGAGAGCATGAGCCCGGCATCCAACGCCGACCTGGCCGCCCAGAACCCTTACCAGCAGTACCTCCATATGGCCAGCTACCTACCTGCCTTCTACGTCCCTTCCCCGGACTCAACTGCCCTGGCCGCCGCCTCCCTCTTCAATACCCCGCCAGCCTCGCCCAAGCCTGTCTCCCAGGTCTCGTCGACGACCGCCTCTTCTACATCCTCCTCCCCACCCCTAACTCCGGCCGTGACACCCATGTCTGCCCCGACATCGCCCACCAAGGTCAAGCTGACCGCCAAGCGGGCCCCGCGCACCCGGACGCGGTCCTCCCCGGACCACATCCCGCGCCCTCGCAACGCCTTCATCATCTACCGGCAAGAGAAGCACCGTGACTTGGTGGCCACTCACACGGGACCCAGTATTCCCAACAAGGACATTTCCAAGATTATCGGCCGCATGTGGAAGGAGGAGGCCGAGTTGGTCAAGGACGAGTACCGTCGGCGGGCCGAGGACGAGAAGAACGCCCACGCCACCACCTACCCGGACTACAAGTACTGCCCGCGCAAATCAAAGAACCCGAAGAAGCTGCGGTTGGCTGGTACCCCCGACCCGGCCGCGGCTCCCATCTCCCCGGCCCTCGAATTGCTTGGTACCCCGCCCCTGATGGCATCTTTGTCACCGGCCACCGTCCCTGCGGCCACCCCTGCGCCTACCACTTGCACAACCGCCGCCACCACGCCGCTCCTTTCGGCAATGTCGCCGTTTGACCCCTCCGCTCTGGGCGCCATGTTTGATCCCTCCTCCATGTGCTACCCTACCTTCCCCGACTTTGACACTTCTCTGCCCGTGTCCTCCACTCTCGCCAACTTTGATATGTCGACCACCTTTGATCCTTCATTGTTGAACCTCGACTTCATCCAAAGCTTCCTTCCCCAGCAGTAAGCGCAGATTGGCTCTGGCTTTCTGGACAGTTACTCTTTTTATTGTGCGACACTGATTATTATTCTAACCTTATCAGCCGCTCGGCGTGTAGTTTACGGCACCGCCCCTGAGCCTTACTCCCCTCACCTTCGTTGCCTGCCCATGCCCTTTCCTGTGATTGCTGTACAACCCCAGTTCATTACTCTACACGTCGCATCGCATCCCCCTCCCCTCCATTCTACCGCACCCAGCTCACCATCCCCCCTCCTTCATTGTACAGTACACTTGTCCTCATGTAATATTTACTTTCTGTCTAAACTTTGTGTACCACTTCAACCTTCGTTCTCCTTAACGGCACTCCGTTTTCGATCTCCCATGGGCCATGTACACACCCACATTCCAAGCCCTAAACCATAAATACAACTCCTTAAAGCTTATGATCTTGACATACGATGATACTACTTCATAATTGGAGGGGGGGACCCATGTTTATGAAGAGCGAGGGGTCTACTATTCTCTGGCTGCGGTTGCCGCGGTTTGCCCGTGCGTGACCAACCCTGTCCCCTCTACCCTGGTGCATATGTCAGCTGGGATAAGGGAGTGAGATATCTAGTGGACCGGCTGCGCTGTATATGATTAGACTGGACCGTCACTCCCCTCCTGGCTTTCAGTGTAGAGTAGCAGCAACCTGAGTTTGAGCCGCTAAATCACTGAATGATGACGCCCCGTCCATACATTGAAGGAGGGGAAGGCATCCCCGCCGAGGCCCCGAGGTGGTCAGCCCCTAGAAGCTCGTGTCAAACGGTGCGAGCTATGATTGATGGGTAGTGGCAAGGGGTCGGTGCGAAACTAGATAGAGACGGAGGGGGGGGAGATAAGAGAACGGTCCACTGTTGCCGCCGCCACCACTTACCTCACCCTGCACCCCACAGATGCTGGATCCCGCCCGTGTAAAACACCGACGCTCCCATCTTCCCCTCTCTACCAGAACTAATACCATCCCGCGTCGTCGATTGGGATTCCGGTGTATGGAAACGTCAGGTCCTTAAAATAGATGATACGGGAAAAACCTCCCCCCCCGGCCCAACCCATTCCACATACTCGGTATGTTAGCCATCATTTTCTGGCCGTCCCGTTCCCCTCGCTCGAGGGCGGAGTACCATGATTAGCTTGCCCCTGGCCCACACAAAACTCCTTACCCCCACGCCGTACTGATTTTACAATACAGTTTCTTTTTCGGTCAGCAGTCTAATGGAATAAAGGGTGGTCCCCGAGGGAGAGAGAGAGAGAGAGTAGGGTGCCGCAATACGGGGACGCCATACATATCCGGCCGAAGGACTTTTCCTCTTTTCTCTTCTTCCCTGAACTCGCACTTTTATTTTAGCCTAGGGTATTGGTGAAAAAAGGTGAACGTCTGTACTATTGATTAGGTTGCACCTCAATCTCATACCTAATCCTCACGACAAAATAATGGTCCAGCTTGTGCTAGTCAGGCAAGAGCTGTAAAGTTGGCTGACAAGCGTCATGATGTCCTAGGCGGCTCTTCGGCCCTATTACCGTTGAACACCGGTGTCCATGACCGTTGTCCAATTGGCCCAATGTAGCATCGCTTGCCGTTGCGAATGTGAACGGATGGCTGTGTGTTAGGAGGGGTAAGGTGTGAGCAGGTGCAAAGCATTCTCACA
Organism: Tieghemiomyces parasiticus; assembly: GCA_027575765.1. Lineage (NCBI taxonomy): Eukaryota > Fungi > Kickxellomycota > Dimargaritomycetes > Dimargaritales > Dimargaritaceae > Tieghemiomyces > Tieghemiomyces parasiticus. The sequence goes on from JANBPT010000099.1 coordinate 31,326, forward strand.
TCCTACTCATCCACTTGTCCCTTTTGATGGGCAAAGTTATATTACCGTCGCGATCATTGCTGTCCTCGTGTTGGTGGCCCCGAGAGACGCGTTTGCGCTGACGTGTTGGCTATATCCAAGGCAAACCAACAGGCACATGCCGCCCTGGCGGTGAGTTATCACTTCCATATTCGGAAGGGTTGGAGCCGACCAGTGCCAGATGTAGATAGTGTGCTGACATCTTTTACTGTGATACTTTTTTTGGGGGGAGGGAGGATGCCGTGTGCCGACTCGCAGCCAGCCCGGAAAGGCACCCATTTGAGTCTTAAAAGAATTCCATATACATATACGCACTTGTTTATCAGAAGGACAGCACGACCGCAGCACATTTATCGATTGCACCATCGCAGCCCAGCTTCTGTGTTGGTATTCACACATGGCAAAAGCCTTAACCCGGTATTTATAAGGCACCGGTGACCTAGTGAACTCTCCCCCTTCATTGTCCACCTCCTATATCAAGTTTTCTGTTACTTGCACTGCATTCCGTCAACCGACCGGCTAGGCCCAAAAACAGTTGCAACATACATTATCCGTCAAGACTCTATCCAACGGACCATTTGGCTACAGGCCCTATCAGTACATGGAAGGCACGCGTCTTAATAGTATTTAGCTGCACTGACAAATATAAGGGGCATGTAGGAATAGCATCATGAAACGCACGCACGCGGTCACTGGATCCACGAATCCTTCTCAGCCCAGTCCATCCACTGCAATCGTCCCCGCACGGTTCATTACGGAGCTCCGGGTCGATGCGGCTATCATTGACCACAACATTGTCGTTCCAGGGTTTATATGCCGACCCACTGATCCGTCATGTATGAGTACCGGGGGCATTCTATTTCCATTACAACGCAAACATCGTTAAAAACAGTACCCTGTCGCCTGACGATGTCTTCCTTCCAGAGCCATATTGAGATCGATCAACCTCCCTCTAAACAGTGGAAGAAAATTAAGTGGTGGTAGTTTTCATAACGCAGAAGGTCGGCTCATGGCCTCGAATGCAAAAAAAAGGAAAGGTTTCTAAAGTTGTTTTTCCTCGTATCGATGAGTGCTGGTGTCCTAGTTACGACCTCCTCAACGGGGCCATAAAATATTGTGGTCTCTAGGGGGGGGGAACAAGGGCCACTGGCCCCTACAAAAGGTATAATATGAGGGGGCGCAGAGAGGCAGGGTGCTGCGACTAAAGCGGAACACTGTCTTCCTTAACGATGTGCGGGTAAGTCAATTTTAAAAGAGAGTGTTATGCGGCCAAATGATTAGCGCGGGCGCGGTGAACCGAGGGGCCAGCGTATTGGACGGGGATATGGAACCGATGGACCAAAGGGGGAGGAGAGACGATCGGGACCGGCCGGGAGTTGGAATAGTAAGCGGTAAGATGGGACACGCACTACGGGAAAGAGGAATTAGTTATCCAGCACTCCACTTGGCTGCTGGCGACACATTCGCAGTTCACGGACTGTGGCTGAGGAATGACAGGGCCTTGCCATTGGCGGAAATGTAAGGTTCCACTTTGACTCGCCAAATGAGTGGACGACCTTGAGAGACCACCACGTACGTTGGCAGACATACCTAGTTCTGTGATGGTGGGTGTGTCAGTGGGGCGGTCATTGCGACTCGAATTAATCAGCGAGACCGACATCTTTCGGGGGCAGTAGTGTCGTGTGAGCGAGCAAGCTGTGACATGTACAGCCCGATGGCCATGTCATGCTATTATTATTTTTCTCGTTTGACAGGTGTCTGGTTTAACGTTGACATCTTCTAGATGCAGCATATTACATCGGCTTGTGTTTATATTTGACATCTGACGGCGGTAATAGGACAGAAAGGTGGAGGGGGGGGGCTTATGCATCAATCCAGAGGTATGATGATTAGAGGATACGTCCCGAGAAAGATGAAAGCGGCATAACCAGGGGGGGTGTATGGTGGGGAAGATTGGCGGTGGCAAGCTGCAGGTCGTCAGGACACCGCCAGGAGGTGTCTTCAAAGGGGAAATTTTTAAATGGAGGCCGGCAGTGATTACGGTGCAAAGCTGTGGAGACGGCAATACCGGTATACGATTTAGGGGAGGGAGGTCCCACACGACCAAATCCGTGATCTCCCGACTGGCAGTCAGCCATTCCTAACTACCAGAGAAGCAGACGGCTCGATTCGTAACGCGAAGGACGAGCGGACCAGCTGGGCGCGATGTACAGTAGGCTGGGGGCAGAGTCAATAGGAATAGGGTGCCGATGGTGCCATACAAAGATGGGGAGGTGAGTATATTCCATGGTATCTTTACCCCCCACATCCAACTCCCCCCATTTACGTTTTATTTTTACAACTCTAGACGCATCATGCAGTGGGCGAAGAGGCTGGTAGACGCCCCACTAGGACTTAATTCTTCCCACCAAAAGGTTGGCTAGCCACTATTGGAGATAGCTGGTGTAACCATGGTATATCCAATCATGGGGGCCTCTCCCGTGTCCGTGGCTCTCTACAACTGGGGAGCAGGGTGGCAAGACCAAGCATTCGTAAAGAGGGGCTATGCCGAGTTTAAAAGGGAAAAGGAAGCCATGAGGGAGTCCAGAAGCCTACGTAACCCGGTAGGTTACAAAAGTCTTTGCCAGTGTGCACACTTCTCAAGGTTTGTAGAAACTGCTAAGCAAAGGCTTGGCGGGCCCTGTGGGAAAAGATACCCTCAGCAGCAACGGCCGGTATTCAGAGCAGAAGAGAGCTTGGCAAATGAGGACGGTGACGAGTGGGCTCATTGCCATACTTCCAGCGTTTTACTAGCAAATGGGGAGCCATTGGACGGCCTAGCCAGGCAATCCTTCAATTAGCTGCCAGCGAGCTTGGGAGACCCTACGACGAGATCAGTATCGGTCACTGTGCCCTAGTGTGGGCAAACTTGTACCGGGAAGAGTCAATCACTTGGCGAGTGATAGTTTGGCTATAAGTCAGGCGCAGGGCGTTTCACAAGACTCAAAGCCTTGAGCAATGTAGCCTATCCCTGCAATAGTTTGGGAACCAGATTATATTGAATAGTAACGGGACACATAACTACGGGCTTGGTTAAGGCACACGAGCCAGAGCAAGTCGAGATTCCCCATGGGGCACATGGTGCTGGTCCCAAATGGCGCGGAAAAGCGGACATTGTGAATTGGATAGTGGCCCGTCACTATCACTAGTGAAGGGTTATTACCTATTACCCCACATTGCTAATCTACCAAGCTTTATCTCAATATCCTAGCATCGTTATTTCAACTCATTCACACTGAATCAACACTCGTCCCTCTATTTCAAGGCTCAGAATTACAGACTTGTAACTTATTGTGGCAGGTAGGAACTCAAGGGGGCAGTGTGGTAGGTAGGAGCCCAGGGTGCTCAGTATAGTAATAAAGTGTAGTAGATAAGGGTAGTATTGATTAAACTGTTCTTTTTGTAAGTTTTTATAGCCCACAAGATCTTAACATGAGACATAGTTGGCATACAAGGTGCGGAGGTGGTTAGTATTTTGCCTCATCACAGGTCAGGAAAAAGGAAGTTAATACATAAGATGAATAGGGGTCAGTAATGGCTAGTGGGTAGTATGGCCTGATACAAGGTAAGGAAGGAAAGAAAGGTATTGTGAGCTGGAATTGGTGGAGGTAGTGGTGGAGATGAAGCCTGGTGGCTTTCTACTTGACTGTTGAGGTGATGACATTGATGGTGTGGGTTTTGTGTGATGATGATGGGGTGGCTACTTGGGGAGTGCTTTTTCACTACCATAACCATCTTAATTGTCCAAAAAGTGGAAACATTTCCACACTACTCAACATCAGATTTTCAGGACCTTGCCTAGCCCATGACCAAGGATACTTCCAAGAATACTAACCTGGCTACGCACAGCCTGATGGAGGTCAAGGATGGCCTCCAGGCTCAGGGTGGTTTGTTAGAGACTATCTGCCATGGCCCACCCTTATTATACCTCCCCTCCAACATCCCTCCCCACCGTAATTATGGGAAGTTTTTACTGCCAGCCTGGCCCTCTGCTTAGTGATCCCACTCCAATGCCAGAGACCATGTATTACTTGACCACTATACCTCAGAAGCATGGGCTATCCTACCCTACAGCCAAGCATCACCTTGGTTTACCTTCCAGTCCCCAGGTGACTAGCCCTGGATAGACCATGTTATAGTACCCAAAGGCCTCCAGGGCCCTGTAACCAAATGGAGCTCACACCCACCAATGACCCCTGCTTGGATCCCCAGCTCTACTCAGTATTATCTGATCATTTGCTGCTTGTGATTTTTCACCCCAATATCCCCCCTGCCTGAGGAGACTGGAACTATAGCAATGAGGGAGGCTGAAACTGCACAATAAACAGTTACACAACATACCTCTTGGCCCTACAACAACCCAACAGAACCCCCCTCACATAGTTGCACTCCTTAATGACCATGTTGTATATTTAAATGGTGGTTTTGTTCAATTCCTTTTCTTTGGGCTTACCATAACAAATCTTGATGATTGCCTTGTTCACAACAAAAATAGTGAAATTACACTGCCACCACCACCTATGAAACCATGGTGAAAAGACCTCCAGGAAGCACAATCATCAGCCACAGGCACTCTTATCATTTGTTAATTCACCATCTCATCTTCATTTTTATTCACTCCTCCTAATATTGTACCCACCCCTGTGCACTATAATTTCAAGAAAGATATATAGTACACTTGTTTGTGCTGGCTAATCAACAATATATTTTGTGGTAGATGTGCTGATATTAGGGCCAAGTTTAATACCATAACCAAAAGGCTATTCTACTATCACAGAATTTATGATTCTGAAATAGTAGACTTGGACTTTACCCTGGGAAAATCTAATGTGGTGGTTCCCAATCACCACAGTAGATATAACTGAAGTCCAACTCTAAATATAACACATTAGTGGTAAGTTATTTTTATTAGTATTTACTTGGTTTTTATATATGGTAGAGGCCTGTGGCTTGGTCTTGTTGGGATGGTGCAAGTGTAGAAAATAATGTAATTGTAGATAAATGGAGGGGAGTATTGTAGGTATTGTTCAAAAATAAATAAATAAATGGCCTAGATGGCTGTAATAACTCATGGAAGGCTAGGCGGAAAAACTGGCCATTGTTCTCATTGGGTGCATGAGTGGCTGGTTGAAGTTGTAGTGGGCCACTGGTGGCTACTACCTTGTTCATTATGGTGTGAGGTTTATCTTTAGGTAATCGCAACATTAGATCCATTTTTAAATGCCATTAGGCTCAAGAAGTACCCACATTTGTAGCCCATTGTCAGCTATTCAATAGGTTAGTCATCAACTGTTCCCCAGAAATGGGCACTCACGCCTGGCCCTCTCAGGCATGTGGTGTCAGATACAATCTTTCTACTAAACCTGTATCACGCAACCCCCCTCTTACTGCGCCCAGCAGCTACTGGGAGCACCTTACCAGTCAATCTTTCAGTGTGGAGCGGCAGAATTCCTTTAGCCAGTCTCTGTTACTGCATGTGATACCTTGCTTGCTTCCTTCCCTGATCTTCTCAGTGGGCAGCATCTAATGGACACCCTCGACCACCATTTTATTCTAGCAGTCCAATCTGCACTGGATAAATCAGTGGGTAGGATAGCCAATGCCTCCCCTGGTGAACACCTAAGCTGTTAACCCCCCAGGGTAAGGTTTGCTGCCTCCATGCCGTGTGGGCCATCACGGCTGGCCCTAACTCACTGACCACCTCTCACATGGCTGCCACTGCCCATGCCTGCCATGCTACCCGTGACCAGGTGTACCAGGTAGCTAAAAAAATTGGCTGGCTGTGCCCACTGGCATCATCAGCATCTTGCAGTTGCTATTCTGCCATGTGGTAAAATATTATAGCTACTCAGTCACTGGGAATGTGTCAGGGATATCTCCCCCCTCTACAGAACATATCATCTTTGATCATGGTGCCGGCCCAGTGGAGGCAGTGACCAAACACTTTATCTTAAATTTCTTACCTTCCAATGCACCCATTACCATGGTTGACCTGTCTATAGAAGGAGCAAGCAATACACGGGTCTCTTGCCCAGTCACTGTGATAACCTTAGCCCCGCAAATTCCTGCTGTGCTAATGGGAAAGCTCCAGGCCCTGCTTTCCTCTAGGGGGGCCATTTTGGGCTGGTGGCTGGGTCACAGCCTGCTTCCTACATCCTCTCCAGGTCTGCTGGAAAGTATGCCTCACTCCCACTGCTCGGCCAAGCTCTGACCCCCCCCCCAGTACCACCAAGTTTGCACCATACTTGAGTAACATGATTTTTCTACTTCCTTCTCTACCTCTCTTGCGGCCTCCCTTTCTAGACCCCTTTGTTAAAAAAATATAGCTGCCGCCATGTCGAGTGTTACGCACAAGGCATATTGAATAAACCCCTCCTCCTCCCCTTCCTCCTCCATTATATTACCCTTTCCCCTGCCGAGATGCCTGCCACGCCCACCCCGGAATCAACCACATCTAACCAGGCAGTCAGCGCGAATGGACAACGCCAGACCGCCCCCCTGCAGGCGCCATCGACCCAGCCTGCCATGCCTCAGGACATGCCCAGCCTTCAGTCTACGTTCGCCGGCCTTTTCGGAAACTTGAACCGCAATGTACTCAAAACTCAACTACAGAAGACGGAATCTACGGTTAGCCGGTGGGGCGCGGGGCTGTCCAGTTTTATCCAGCAGGCCATCACCATCGAGGAGCCCGAGACGAGTTCCCATTGTGTCGGTCACCAGCCCTTACACGCCGCAGGTGCCCCATCTCTCCACCAGCGCCGCCAGCGCCGACTGGGTGGATTGCAGGCCAGCCGTGCCACCTATCTCGACGACCCTGCAGCCGACTCGGCCTACCAGGCATTCACCGTCGCCTACCAACCAGACGACCACACCGCGGAGGTGGAGCGGCTGCTTGAATCCACTCCGGCCGTCAAAAAACTCTATGACGAGCTTGTGCCGACAAGCCTCACGGCGGAGGAGTTCTGGCGGCGGTACTTTTTCCGGGTCGCCGAGCTTGAGGAGCGGGAACGTGTCCGCGAGCGCCTCATCAGCGGCAAGGACAGTCACAGCGCTGGTCGTGGGTCCTCGGCGGACCTTGCGCGGTCGAGTAGCACGACAGCACTCACCGCTACTGCATGCCCTACCTCCGCGCGGCCGAGCAACGAGGGTAACCAAGGCTTTGCAGCGGTCGCCGAGGTGGAGGAAGAAGAGTTGGGTTGGGATAGCGACGACTCGGACGAAGCAGTACGAAAGGTTGACGCCAAGTCAGCCGTTAATGAGAAGGCGGTTACCCCTGTTGACGCCAAGGCCAAGGCTGAGACCGGCGCGACCCGCGCGGGCACTTCCGCGGCTACGTCGCCGTCTCTAAAGTCAGTCACCTCTATCTCGAGTCCGGAACGACCTGACCCCGTCCAGGTTAGGCCTCATAATTCAAGAGCAGCCCTCATCGCCAATTCTGCCGCACCATCGACAGGTACAACTGAGATGCCCGCTGTCTCAACAGCCTCCAAATCAGGGAAGGAAAAAGCGCCCGCTAGCGAGGAGGATGAAGATGATGACTGGGGCAATTGGGAGTGAATGAGCGCCTGTTGAATTCCTTTTTTTTTCCTTTAGGTCTAATTAACTTTTTTCTATCCAAAGCAATTTCAATTGGCCAGCCACATTTCTTCTTCATGCATTACAATTATTGCGGTATGGGAAAGATACCTGGCGCCGCTTCTACTGGAAAAATTAAACTGATCAGATACACCGTTGCAATCCAGCTGTCTCTGCTGCCCGGGCATTCGTCGAGGTCAAGTTCATGTTCAATTGATTCGCAAGTGGTGCATTGGTGCCGTGACCTTTAGGGGTCTTACCAGCGGTCATTACCGTGAATAAGCTCTGTTACGTCGGGGTAACAGCGAAACCTACATGCCATTAAAGTATTCTATAAACGGCCTGCAATATGACAGACACCATTGCTGCCAATTATAGTCACTTTTTGGCATTGTAGACGTGGTTTGGTTGGTTTTAAAGTTGGAAGTGTCTTGTCCCACCTCATCCCGAGGCCGATATAAAAAATTCCATAACAAGGCTAGTCCAAAAATAATCAAGCCCTGTAAAGTCCGTGTTATGACTATTTCCAATTGCGTATAGATGAAACCAAGTCATCAAAAAAATATTAAACTGGGGGTCTCAAATCGTAGTGGTTTAGATAAAACCTCGGAGAGTCAATGATCCTGAGTCGATTGGTATAAACCATTTCTGACTTCACACTTTGCTTTTTTCAACTATTTATCATTCCTAATTTGAATACCCACTCCACTCAATATAACCAGGCGTGGTGTACGGGCCCTTATTTATAATTACTATCTGGGGGGCTGCAAGGCAGATGCTATTCTAAATGTTTTGACTACCACACTGGTCCCGACTACCCTAGCCACTCCACCACCTACAGGTGGCTAGCACGCTTTCGCACAGGTCGCCATGCTTTTGCAGATGACCTTTGCTCTGGCCGCCCATCAGATGACGTTGGTGACCTTTATGGGGACATGATCCTGAGATGGCTGGGGGAAGACCCTCAACTGACTGCTGAGCAATTGGCCTGGGCCTGCCACAATTCCCCTAGTACCATACGCAGAGTTCTGCTTAGGATCCTGGGCTGTGTAGCTACCTAAACCATTGGGTCCCCCACGGCCTTACCGACGATCAGCGTCACCAGTGAGTACATTTTGCCACCGAGTTCCTGGAGGGGTTCGATGAGGGCCAGTGAGTACCTGCTGGACTCCATCGTCACAGGTGATGGAGCATGTGTGAAGGCACGTGGAAGTCTGGACCATCGTTCTCCATGACTCTATCATGATAACGCGCCACCACATTGTGCTGCAGCTACCCAGGCGTATATCTCCGCCTCTAAACTCAAACTTCTTTCGGCCTCTCTCTACAGTCCTGCTGACCTGGCAGCCTGCGACTTCCGGCTGTTCAGGAATGTCAAACAGCGGCTGGAGGGTAAAAGGCTCACCACGGTGGAGGCAGTTCTGGACGCCTGGCGATCAGAGCTAGCCAAGCTCCAGCCTAATGACTTGAGAGCCTGCTATGGTGGCTGACTAGAAAAAGCTCACCGAGTTGTCTAGGGTGGCGGTAAGTGTTTTAATTAAACATCATTGAACAGAACAATCCTAAACAGTACGGTGGCACCTACAGCATGCGAAGCTATTTCGCAAAAAAATCGATGCCGTAATTAGGTGTGAGTCCCAACCCTGACGAGTCCATTATGGCTGGATAGTTTAGCAGGCTGTTGATGTTGGCTACCCACGTACATGGAAACCATTTGCACGAAAACAGCTCATGTTCGTACTGGCCAGATCGTTACCCAGGCTGCTTGCCGCTGGGCTAAGCCCGGGAGCCAGCGCTGGCCCCGCTCTCTTGGATAGGGGGTGTGTTACTGAAATAGCAAGTCGATGCGCCACGACCCGCAATCTGAGATTCCGCCAGGACGTTTCGATTCACATCCTGCCTGTATATTCTAGATACCATTGTTCATTTTCCTTCCCGGGGTCCGCCACACAGATCGGAGCGACTACATTAACCTTCTCGCCAACGTCGTCGCATTCCCCTTCATTTACTTGCCGGTCATGGACAACCAAGCCGAAATCCCCGCCATTTCCCCTTCGCCACCGACACCACTAGAAACCGCGGCCACCGTCCCCGCTCCGATCCCCGCCACCGAGCCTGCCCCAAAAGCCGAAGAACCCCTTTCTAAGTCTGCCCGGAAACGTCTCCTCAAGCAGGAAAAATGGGAAGCTGGGAAGGACGCGCGGCGGGCCAAGAAGAAGGAGCAGCGCAAAACCCGAAAGGAGGAGCGCCGCGAGCTGATCGCCCAGGGTGTCCTGGCCCCCCCTCCGCCCCGGACAGATCGCTTCGCCGGTGAGCAAACCGACCTCACGGTTGTACTGGACATGTCTTTCGATGAGCTGATGAATGATAAGGTGAGTGGCTACTTTACTGCACGAGTTGAGTTGGAGATGGCATTACATTCCCGCCGGGCCGCCAAACTTATGCCATCCCTATCCTTTCAGGGTCCTAATGGCACGTTTTAACCCTCATCGACGCCCTTACGCCTTCCTGTCCTTATCAACTCACCAGGAAATCGTATCGATCGTCAGCCAAGTGACCCGGTGTTATTCCTTTAACCGTCAGGCTCCTCGAAAGGCCCACCTGGTGGCAACGGAGTTCCACGGCCGGGCCCAAGCGCGGATGCAGAACGTACTGACCGGCTCGGCCAATTGGAAGGACATTCGGTTCGAGACGTGCAGTTATCTTGATCTCTACCCAAAGGAGCGGCTAGTGTACCTGACCGCCGATGCTGAGACATCGTTGCAAACCCTCGATGAGTCCAAGGTGTACATTTTGGGCACGTTCGTGGATAAGAACCGACATAAGGGGTTAACCTACAAGAAGGCTACCGAACAGGGTATCGCCACCGCCCAACTGCCGATCGGGGAATATCTTAAGATGGCCACCCGCAAGGTCCTCACTGTCAATCAAGGTAAGAGGGGTACAGCGTTGCCTGGCCACGGGTGGCTATGTGTATGGGGGTGATATAGTGGGGAGGGGGGCCGCCTGGCCCCTACCCTTGCCCAACCTTCTGACCTAACCGCATTCCATTTTGCCGAATACCTTGACCCCCGCTGCCTGGCACTGCGCTGACCCACCATCCAGTGTTGGAAATCATGCTGGGCTACCTCGAACATGGCAGCTGGGAGGCCGCCATGAAGGAGTTTATCCCCCAGCGCAAGTTGGCAAGCGCTAAATCTGTCGCCCAGGCCGATGGCTCGGTCACCTCCACCGGGTCCCCTGGTCCGGACAGCCTGGGCATGGATGCCTGTGAGGGTGACGACGAGGACCTAGAGGAACCCGTGGAAGTCTCGGCCGGAAAGGAGGCGGAATCCGACGGCGCCGCCGCCCCCGCCCCCGCTAATCAATTGTAGGCTGCTTTTGGCACGACGCGTTTCCTGAATTTTCCGCACTTGATCGCCTTCCAACCTGCCCCGAGGCCATTAAAAATAAACCATATGCCCTTTCAGTACTGCTCGTGACGACCGACGTGGCTTGCAAATGTGGCCCTGGGTGATTGACAGTCCCCAAACTGGGCCAGGATAGGGTCGTTTACAACCCGTCCGGACGCGCAGCCTGATAGCGAGCGCGAGTGAGCTCGGTCTTTCGAGCAGCACTGGTACTGGAATCGCAGGGCGGTACGCCACCATCGGTGGACGCCGCATGAGGCGTTGGAATACTATCGTTGTTGCCGGTCCGCGGTACGCGCCCTCCGTGGACCGTCCTTCAAAGTGCGTATTTTCGCAACTGCCCAGTATTCTGTCCTCTGCTACACTCGTGGGCCGGAATGGGTAGGTATATAGTGTGGTTGCCACCCCTCCTCCCGTCCACCATAAACTCTCGCCAAGGGCGCTTCACCTGCCGACTATGACACGAAGCTTGCTGGGTCTATTCCATCCCACTCCGACCTCCTCACCATTCCTCGTTTCCAACGAAGATTCGGCCTTCCCCCCTCCCTTCCACCCGCTCAAAACCAACCCGTCCGGCATTTTCACGGCTCCGCCCTCTTCGCTCATTCCGCAATATGACCGACCATGCCTCGCAGGGTGGAAACCCGCCTGTCACCGAGAACCCAGTGTAAGTGGCCTGCCAAGTTACTATGGACTACCACAAAGAGTCGTAACCTTATAGCAACTGGGGTTAGGTATTGCCACACGGACGCTACTACGCATGTCCACGCCACTCTACTGCTCAACACATAGTAACACCGCACGCTTGTACTTCAACTCCGCTCCTTTACTAACACAGAACAGCCGACCTCTACCGGCGGATCGAATCAGCCGCCGTGGGGTTCTTTCACAGCATCGAACCCGACCAACCGGTTAGCCAACGCCGACTTTTCCTGTTCCGTTACCTTAAAGCGGGCGGAATCACAGCCCCGGCACCCATGTTCCGTGTTAACGCTTCACGCACTGAGCGTAACCGTCGTCGCCGGCAGCGGACTAAGGCTAACAAGGATGCCCGTAAGGCTCAGGCCATGCGTGAGCTTGGTAAGGTCATGGCCGAGGAGTTTCCTCCGGAGTCGGTGCCAGCGGCGGCAACCCTGGCCACCGCCGCTACACCGGAAGTAGCGGAAATCAAGACTGACGAGCCGCCGTCCTCCGCCCCCACCGCTCCGGAATCGACACCCGAGCCGGCTGCCTCCGAGCCCGTCACGTCTAAGTTGGCCTCCAAATCGATTGATCCCACGCCAGCTGACGATACCATGCCTGCCTTGACCGATCAACTGGTCGACCTCAATTTGGTTGAGTACACGAGTGATATGGATATTTACGCTGAATCGGACGATGAGTTGCCCTATCAACATGAAGGCGGCAGTGCCGCGCTGACGATGGCGACCGATATACCCACAGTCGTAGCCCCCGCACCCCTCTCCCCGAAACGGCTCGACTTATTCGACACTTACATGGGTGGCGACGAGGACCGGTTCGGGGGATGGTCAGCAGACGAAGCATCTGGGGGAAGCGATGCCGAAGGGGGACCCAAACCCTCCAGCGGTGATCCCTGCGCTGTCCGTAGTCCCAATCTAGCCGCGAGTAAGTCGCCCCGGCCCGTACCGGAGAGCTGGGTCGCCAACTACCAAATCAGCTTTACCCAGTTCGCGCGCTACTTCTTCTCGCAACACGTTCTGTACCTGCACCCAATCCTCGATCAGGCCGAACTGCAACTGTACCTCGACATCGTGGGCGGTTTTCTCGGGCACCTGCGGGCGAGCGGAACGGTTCCCGAGTGCGCCATCGATCTCGACGACGCACTCCGGGTGGTGGCCCGGGCACGGGTCGAGCTGCCACTCATTCACCACCTGAGTCAGGCCATGCCTGACCCTCTGCACCGCGCCCAGGAGCAGCGGTTCAACCGTCTCATGAACCCCTCCTCGACAACAGCAGCAACGGCCGAGGTGACTGTCGACGATGACCCAAACGATTGGGCCGCACAGGACACCCGGAAGCTGACCGCAGAGCAAGTGGCCGAGTGGACCGCACACCTAGGTCCCGAGGTCACGCAGACCAAGGAGGATTACTTGGACATCCTAGTGACGGCGGTCGACCCAATCCACCACCAGTTTGTGGCCCACCTCTGGAAAGGATACGTACCGGAATGGCCGGAGGCGCTGGCCCCGCCAGGCACGCAGTTTGGGGAGGACACGAGCGACGACCTGGACGACCGAACACGGGCGACGCTGCATCACCACCGCAGCTGCGGCCCGGATTCCAATCCGTCCGTGGTTGTGCAGGTCACTCCTAATCTGCTACCTTACCTTCGGCCGGGGCTCGTCCTGAACGGGCGATTCGCACAGCGCTCCGACGGCGGTTGGTATATAGTCTCGGCGCCGGCGATTATGCCCAGTTATTATCTAGAAATGCCCGAGGGGGAACCATTAGAGATCGATGCCCACTGATCTCGCGTCGCCGACACGACAGGCGAAAAATAATAACCATCGACCTTAACTCACTTCTTAAACCATCCACTATCGCAATAAATATAAATAGGACGATTGACACTCTGTTAACGGCCATGAATACGCTTGGCGAGAATTTGTGGCCGATTACCCAGCAATCTTGATTGGCAGCGTCATTTACCAACTGTTACCCGAAGGTTGAAAAAATAGTATTATTTTTTTGATAAACTTGGGCAGCGTATATATTTATTGTCCATCCTCTTTGGCGAAAAAAGCCCCAGCGATAGGCTTTTCCAACCGCACCGCCTACACGGCTTGATTTCTTGCTCGGCTCCATATCACATACCGTTCACCATTTTCGGAGTACTGGTTGACAACAAAATTTCGTTCTGGCAGCATCGCAAAAATTTCTTTTCGGACGGCCGTAACTTTGCGACTCACTGCCACACGCGATACAACATCTGGCACCGCTAAGGCCAGATGGGCGATTGCTAGCCGCAACGTTGTCAGAACTTAAATAAACAGGCTGACGCTATTACTGGAAATGGCAGGCGTGGTAGACCTCACACCATTGTCATCGGATGTGGCCGACCAGACTGAGACCAGCTCGTGGCAGACGCGGTCACGTAGAGCAAGGTCTTCCCGTAAGTTATAGGCTAACGCAATCCGCACTCGTTCGTCAACCAAGGTTTGGTTGGCTTTGTTTAGCGGGTACGAGTCGATACCGTCTGTAGGTGTCGACCAACGGGTAGTAACGGCAATGAAGAGGTTACGCAGAAATCGGGTGACCGCGACGACGGCCTCCTCATGGCAGTACTGAACGACCAGAGGGCGCAGGGTAATACCCTCTGGGTACTTTGGCAAGGGATCAAGGGGGCTGCCGGGAAACAGGTGGGTGGCCAAGTAGGTCAGCGTGCGGTTAAAGTCCGGGGGCGTCGGGGCGGTCAGGCAGTCGCGGATGATGTTGTTCATTATGGCCAGCGCTAGCTTACGCACCTGGGCATAATGGTCGGCCACGAAGTCTAGGGCAACTCGGTAGCGGAAGGACTCAATTGGTCCGTACGCGTCACGGGCGAAGCGCAGGGCCTAGAGCCGATTCAGCCGTTGGAGCTGGCAGATTGGCAGTTTTGTAAAAACATGTAAGGAGAGGGGGGATGAGGGCGGTTTAGGATAGTGTTTGACACGATGATATGTTGCAGGCTGGGTAATGGCCCTAGCATGGAACCCTTTGGTACGAAAGTACGACCTAGGAGCGGGCTCTTTTAACTCACCTCCCGGACGTTGGAATTGATTAGGTTTTCCATGGCAACCAGGCCGTCTGGGGTGGCCCATTCGCTCGAACTGGCGAGGGTGCCAAGCAAAATCTTGAGTGCCCATTCGACCGAGCTTTTGACATCGGCGAGCTCGGATCAAAGAGCGGCGAACAGGGCCGCGGCGAAGAGGAGGGTATGTCGGCGAGAAAAGCCGGGTATCTCAATCAGAAGATGGGTCATTGCCTTGTAAGCTCCGGTACGGATGTCCTTGAACACCGTATTGACTTTATTGCCCGTCCGGATTCTACGGACCAGCGCGAACAGGCCCTGGGAAATGTCCGAGGCGGCGGCTTCGACTTGTACCTTATTGCCGCGCGTGATGGGCATTGTTACGATTTCAATACCGCAGAGGCCTAGCAGTGGTTCGATACTAACATTGTTGAGCGCGCCGAAAACGATGTCCAGGATGGGGGGGGGAACCGCGCAATCGACGTTGACCAAGTGGCTTCACGATCGGATTAATTTATGCTTCAAGGTGGACTGTACGCAAGGGACAAAGGACGGGCAATCAGGGTTATTGAGGGTGTCCCCGGGCACCGTGGATCCATAGTAAAGTGTAAGCAGCCTATTAACCATCCATTCATTTTCTCAACCTCGGGTCCACGGCTCACTTAGGAAACCGCGGCACCAAGGTAGCACGGGCAAACTAGTCTCGCAGTTGGCCACGAAGGCGGCGAGCCGCTGGTAACCAGCGATGATAAATTGACCTTGAGGGGTTCCTACGGAGACCAGGTCTAAGGTATGCTCCATGTAGTTCAAAATATTCAGCTGTACATTGGTGCCACGTGGTGGTACAGAATAGCTACGGTAGACAGACTTAGTCAACGGTATGTATGATAACATAGAGGACGGCTATTTAACCTACGTCTAAACAGGCCAGGAGACTACATAATGTGTTCTTACCTTGACGGTTAGAGAGCCGAGGCGGGCATTAGCCCACAAAGCTTTCCCGCCGCCAGTGACAAAATCCACGTCATTGGTACTCAGACCAGGGAACGACGCGACCCCATACGCCGGTGGACGGGCATCCAGGTCATCCGGGAGGAGGAGCACCTTGAGGAATACATCATAGAGTAGATAGCTGGCGGAGGGGGAAAGCACCGGCGACGTCGACCGAAATTTATATTCGTTAGTCCCAAAGGACCACAAAGATGTCAAAGAGCAAGGAGATGATGACCTTGAGGTGGGTAGTCGGCCTCACGGCCAATGCCCCGCCAGCTAGTGGAAATAGTCCAACCGTGCCTGGTTATGCAAGCGGTCGAGCCCCTTCCGGGGGGGCATTACAAGCTTCGTTCGCTCAGCCCTGGGTGGTCGTGGTCGTCTTCTACGAGCTTAAAATATAGATCCAGGAGAGCCACAGCCGGTACCGGCTGGTATTTTCTGTCACTATTTCGGACACTCTCGTCCAGGACAGCACTGATGTGGCCTCTTGCGGACTTGACGTCCTCGAGCATCTTTGGTATAGGAATCAAGTCCTGATTGCCCTGCTCGCTAGACTTCTCGTCCATATTAACTATAAGGAACGGGCTCTTGGCATGTTCCAGGTCTTCTGAGACCAATGGTGATTGTGGGCCGGAAGAATTTTCAGATTGAGAAGGTTAATGGGAGAGAAGTGTGCTTATGATGATCGCCTGGGTACGTCAACCATTACTTACTCGACAAACAACATACCCTCCACCACAGGTTCGGCCCAGCAGGGCTTAAGGACGCCTATTAATCCAGAATATACCCACCGATGCTACTGGGGGTCATGGTTAATCGGGGTTCGCGACGGTGCCGCGACAGCGGCTGCCTCGTGTCCGAGGGGGGGGCACCATATAGGCGATGTTGGAGGAGGGTTATCTCGCCAGTCACCAGTAGAAAGCGGGAGGGCTTAAAAAAGGGCGGTCGTTGCTTAGTAATATGAACACGGTGGAAGGCAGAGGTGAGATGCAAAATGTTTGGGTGGGGGATCCGAAGGAGTAGGGAGGGGGGCGGCAAGGTAAGATTTATAGACCCGTAGTCCCAGGGTCGAACTTAAAGGACACACTGCGCACTGCATAGGAAGGGGGAAAGAAGGCATAACAGCTGGGAAATTATCGGCCTGCTTGACTTCTCACCATTTTCGTCCCAGGTGGGTGGCAATGGTACCCATCCCAGCTGGGCCGTTTAACGCAAACACCATGTCCCACTTCCCAGACTGTTCTGGCCCTGCCGATAAATTATAGTGTTGGATGCTCACGGTTGAACGTTGGTTTTCGGGTACTCCCGACAGTTGGAACGCAACAGGTGGGTAACAGGCTGCCATGGCGTATGGAACTCGTGACCGAGTCGAACTGAACGCTTCATTTAGGACGGTATTCGTATGCGCCAGCCTCAAGATGATGCGACACCTTCGCAATCGATGAAACGGCACATAGGGGTCAGGGAGAAAGGGTGTCAAATCAACATGAAGCCGTGAATATTGGTAGCCAAATTCATCCTTGTTGAATATAGAACTAACTAGATTTACAGGTGCCTCAAATAATTGTGAGGTTTTTGAGTGGGAGGCCTCAGATCGCAGTGTTTCAGATGAAACCTAAGAGAGTCAATGATGCTGAGTCGATTGGTATAAACCACTCCAGGATTGAACCATTTTTGACTTCACAGCTTGCTTTTTTAACCGTCCATCATGTCTACTTCTCAAACCCCCTCCCCCACTCCACCCGAGTTTACCAGGCGTGATGTGCGGGTCCTCATTTATAATTACTATCTGGAGGACCGCAAGGCAGATGATATTAACGTTTTGACATCCAAGCTGGGCTCAGCTGCCCCTAGCCACTCCACCATCTACAGGTGGCTGGCTTGCTTTCGCACAGGTCACTGCTCTTTTGCAGATGACCCTCATTCTGGCCGCCCATCAGATGACATTGGTGCATATTATGGGGACGTAATCCTGAGGCGGCTGGGGGAAGACCCTTGACTTACTATTAAGCAGTTGGCCTGGGCCTGCCACACTTCCCCTAGTACCATACGCAATGTCCTGCGCAGGGACATGGGGTTGCACAGCTATTTCAATTGCTGGATCCCCCACAACCTCACCGACGACCAGCACCACAAGCGGGTACATTTTGCCACTGAGTTCCTGGAGAAATTTGATGGGGCCAATGACTACCTACTGGACTCCATTGTCACAGGTGACAAGACTTGGGTGTACCTTTATGATCCTCCTACTGGCTCCAATTGCCGGAGGTGGTGCCCTAAAGGTGGCCCTATCCCAACTGAGACCCGCCAAGGTTGTACCACACCCAAGGTGATGTTGACCATTTATTTCACCAGGCGTGGCCTATTACACCTGAGCGTCATGCCCCCAGGTGTCAAGGTCTCCGCCAAACTCTATGTAGAGTACGGGCTGAAGCCCATGGTCCAGGCCTGGGTGGAGGCACGTGGAAGTCTGGACCGTCACCCCCTGCGGCTTCACCATGATAATGCACCACTGCATTGTGCTGCAGCTACCCAGGCCTACATTTCCAACTCTAAACTCAAACTTCTGCCAGCCCCTCCTTACAGTCCTGATCTGGCCCCCTGCAACTTCTGGCTGTTCAGGAATATCAAACAGCAGCTGAGGGGCAAGAAGTTCAGCACAGTGGAGGCGGCCGTGGACGCCTGGCAATTGCAGTTAGCCAGGCTCCAGCCAAATGACTACAGAGCCTGTTTTGATAGATGGGTAGAAAGAGCTCGCCGAGTGGTACAGAGTGGTGGAAGCTTTATTGAATTAAACTAATTTGACTTAGAAATCCTCACAATAATTTGAGGCACCTGTAATGGACCACTGTCCACAATGACTACAGTTGGACGGGTTGAGGTATAAACCCGGAGTAACCCATTATGGATTATAGACACGGGTTCCGACCCTTTGATCTCCCCCATATGACCCCTTCCACGCATAATCAGGAGGTGCACTATCTCCCAGCCTTCTCCGTCGTCCCAGCCCGATCTCTACCACATCCCGTTGTCCCTAGCGACTCACGCGAGCTGTTTCTGGCCGCTATCACATTTTCATGCAGATGCGACCCAGCCGAAGGCGGGTATTCACGAACGTTTTAGCGACCTCCTCACTTTCACCAGCCGTCACCTTTTCGAATGTAGCTGACCGTGTGGAACTTCGTCGGATGTACATACACTTGCCAGGTAGACTGCCTTTCGATACTGGTAATGGGCTTGGGGGCTTTGTGTGGCGGGCAATTTGGCCGGGGTGACTTTGAGAGCGCCGCGTATACCCCTTCAAAAGCGCTGATGCGTCCTATCAAGCATGCACAGGATAATGCCGTAGATATCGTGCCGAATTAGAGACGGTGATGGTGAATCTCAGGATGCATTAAGACGGCAGTAATGCGTTAATGACCCCCCACTACTCTTCTTAATGCATCGAGCCAAAATCGATCCGCCAATGCAATGTGGCTGTGGCAAATTAGAGGTTGGCAAATCAAAGGCTGGCGAAGTTAGTCGCAAGGCTCAAGAAATGCATCCTTACCACCACGGCGGTTTCTCTCGCGACGGGGTTCTAGAGGGCGAGGAAAAGTCGGCTGAGTGCCATTGGCGAAACGGGCGGGCGCGAATTTCACTCTAACAGCTGCTTATGCAGAACCCCAAGTCTATTGGCGTGGTTAGCGTTCGGTCTTTGTAAAAAAATACGTTGAGTAAGATGCAGCGCTAGAAGTATGGGCCGGTCAAACGGGCTATGAAGCTGCTGTGAGGGTCTCGGGTAGCCGATGCAGGCTATTAATCAAACTGTCGACCTCTGGTTGGCATTAGGAAAGTACAATACGAAGTAGATCAGCGAATTGGCAAGTAAGTACCAATAAAGTGTGGGCACATAATGGCGCCGTTCGCCATTCAAAGGCCAACCCATTAGACCACGTGCTGACGAAACCTAGACTTACCTGCCAAGTCTTGATTCGCTGGGTCGTGGGCTTCGGCCCATGCGACAGCGACACTACGGTAAATGTCAGACGCGTACCGATCAAGGCGGGGGCGGCAATGAACGGCCAGAGAGTGGAGGGCCCGTAGGGCGGCCAGGTGGATAGCTAAGAGATCCGCCGAGCCACGAATCTCCTCCCGCAGACTGAGGCAGCACTCGGTTACAAAGACCTTGATAAACAGAGTAGCCGAAAGGCCCATGGTCTCCACGTAGCGGGCGAGCTGATCCAGGAGAATGGGGCGCACCACGGTGCGCTGGCCGTGGTAGAGGAAATTCCTCAGGAGGCACTGGTCGACGAGGACCTCCATGCGCTGGTACCACGGTTCCGAGTGCGGTGGGTCGAGCACGGAGGCAAGCCGGAGCTGCGTACTGAAGACCAGTTGGAGGAGTGGGACCGCACAGGGCTCGTCGGGGCGGTACAGAGCGCTGCCGAGTAGGGCCTCGTAGACGGCCTGGGCGAGTCCAGTGGCCCGGAGGTGAGCCGCAGCGGTCGGCCGGTCGAGTAGGCCGTTGGCCAATACGGTACCCTGCCACTTGTACGGGCAGTCATAGTCGTCGAGGAGCGTGAGTAAGGCCGGGGTAACGGCTAGTAGGTGACGCGGATCCCATGCGGCGTCTGGGAGGTAGTGGACAACGAAGCGGAGCAGATGGGTGGTCGCTGGCTTCGCCTTCTTCCAAGGCTGGTCCTCGTGGAACTGGATCCTTTGTGCCTCCTGCGTTCGCCGGTGCGGTCGGCCGGCGTGTGGTCGGGATGTGTCCCAGCGGGGTGTAGCGTGTCGGAAGGTCGGTTGAACGTACTGCGTAAGCAGTGGCATGGCGTAGCGGCCGGCCAAATGGCCTAGCACCTCGGCTTTGGGGTCTACGGGCTGACTGACCGTGCCGGGGCCCCTTTCGGTTGACCCACGCGACTGCCGGTCGAGAATAACAAGGATCTGGAATGCCAGCGCCTCTAGCGGCTCCGTGGCCCACGGGGAAGGAAATGAGTAAGGCAGAAACTGGGCGCAGACCGCCAGCACTCGCAGGCGCTCGGCCTCCGTCAGCGCCTCATTTAGCAAATGGATCTCCAGCGTGGAGAGGTGGTTGGCGGCTCGGACCAAAAAAATTGTACACGGCTCGGGCAGCGCCGCGTCAGGATTCTGAAGTGCAGAGTGAAACTCCGCCGGCACGACCAAGGCGTCAAGCTGAGCCTGCAACTGGGCGTCCATGCCTAACTGTGTAGAGTGCAAAAGAGAACAAGGGAGAGAGGAGGTCAAAGTGGGCGATGCATTCGGGTCCTGGTGTGTGCGATATGGCTTGCAAATCAATGGGCAGCTGTAAAGAGGAAGGGAGGGGTCGGAATCTAAACCGGACTGGGATATGTGTGAAAGGCAGCCCAAGACCTAAGAGCAAAGTGCTGTAGGCGTTGCAGGGTGTCGACCAGGTCCAAGCTTGCTACCTCCAGTCGGAGACGGTACGGGGTGATGACCCCGCTCGCTGCCGGGTGGCCGTCGGCCACGCGCAGATACTCGATGGCGAGGCGCGACATGGCCGCCTGGCCCTCGGCCAGGTCACGTACCAGCCGCCACAACTCCTCCAGCCCGGGACTGGACCAGTCGGAACGCTCCGGGGTCGCCGTTCGCTCTGGCCGCGTGCCGTGCCGCTCGTGATCGGACAGTGGCACCAGGATGAGGGCAGCGTCGCTGAGCCAGCGAACCAGCACTGCCAGATGGAGGGTGGCCATTTCCAGACGCCCCGGAAACACTGGGGACAGCTGGGAGGCGGCACGGGACACAGTGCAATACAAGGTCATGAAGTTGCTGAACGTAGTGAGGGCCAGGGTCGCTGCCCTCAAGGTGGGCAAGACGTTCGGCCTGGCGCTACTCAGTCCAGGTTCTTGATGCACTGGCGTGTCGGTAGTGGCGAGGGACGTGCGGGAAAGCACTGCGATCAGGTCCAGCGACGCCTGACGCGCCACCTCGTTGACTTGGGACTCCTGCACCAGGTCCTGAATGAAGGCCATGGTCACCCGCCAGAGTGGGCAAGGACATTGGTTCGCTGGCAGCGTACCTTCCTCGAGCATGGTACTAAGCGTCGCAAGCGTGTCCAGCCTAGTGTCGATGGGTGCCAGTAGGTAGTCCGTCCCGATCCAGTAGAGGGACATAGTACAGTACGTGTTCGAAACAGGCACGTTCATCTGCACGTCCAGCACGCACCGCGGTGTGTGCGGACAGAAAGGGGCAAACAAGGTGAAATAGCTCCCGCTGGCCATGATTACAGTGGGGGAGAACGGTGCAAGCTAGAAGCCGGACAAGGCGGGGGGTGGCTGAGTAGAGGCATGCAAATCGGGACGAGAGGGCCAGAGGCAAAGTAGGTCCACGACCATTAGGCTATAGGAGTGAGAGGAGTGGAGTCCGTGGTCTTTTAAAGGCGGTGGTGTCTCACCGTATGGGCAGTAAGCTTAGGGTTACGCAACGTTAGGATAACTGGCGGGGTCTCCATCACTCTGACATAGTCCAAACCGCAAGCCCGATAACGGCGCCAGGTAGGTTCACACGCCATCTTGATTATCCTGACACTTCACAACACGTACCTTTAACTAGGGCTGCGTATAAGGCCGATTTGACAAGGTCGACTTTTACTGGAGTCGGCCACCATATCTTATAAGAGGAAGATCGGCGGGCATCGAAGCTGTCTTTTAAAGTTAAACACGGTGATGTTTACCTGTCACATCAGGATTGCTTTGGCGCTAATGGGAGTGCCGCCTTAAAATTGGCCGACCCGGATAGAACCGGTGGCCGGCGTGAATAAGGCCTGCGAGAAAGACAAACCTGTGGACCATTGCCCGTGGGTGATAAAATATGGAGTATCTGCGTAGCAATCTGCCGATGTAAGAGGCCGTGGCTTTCATGAGGTGAATTAGCCTTGTACATGGGCACTGCACATCGATAGCTTCTGCCGCCCGCCTCTTATTGTACCATATCCTAGGTTACGCCATCCTGAGCCAATACCCCGGTGTGGGTCGGAGGCTCCGGGCCGATCCTTGCTTGGGCCCCTGATGGTCTCCACACGCGACCCTCTGCACCCTCCCTGGACCGCCCGGCTGGCCATCTGACCGGCGTGACGGGTCACTTGCTGGCCTCTGCCAACTTGGAATTGACCCTTCCACCATGCCTCGGGGTCACTGGCCTGCTATGTGCTTCCCACAACCAGGTGGGTCAATTTATACTCCTTGTAGCATCTAGCTTCGCCGGCCCAGCCCCCCTTCCCCGGGACGCTGTGCGAGCGCCCACAGCATCGACCAAGTGTGAAGCCTGACGTCTCTACCCCAATGCACCTTCACCCTGGCCGCTTTGGGCAGCAGTTTAGCTATGCGAGTGGCTGGAGCCTATTACTTCGGCTATAAAAGCTTCATCCGTCCTCGCTATCTGGCTTTTATATTCCGTATCGCCCCTACCCGTTCTGAGTGTGCCCCAATTCGGCATTCCGCACCTGAACCCCCGCTGAGGGCCACTCATCAGCACGGTTTTGCTCATTTCCCTTGGTGCAACCCACGCGCCCTGCTGGCGTACACCCAGTCACACCACGCTATCTTCCTGCAGCCTCGGCGTTCCCTACTGTCCTGCGTCGCTCGCCCTTACGCACTCTAGCCATCTTGAACCCTTTGGCCTTCTCCATTGCCCATTTCCTTCCCCGCTCCACGCCTGCTTACTCGCTATTGTCCGACCCCACCCCGTTGCGGCCCGTCCAGGTAGTCCAATCCAACCTCGTACACTCTCTCCGCCGCCTCCCCGCCCGCAAGCACGTTCGTCGCTGCTACTTCGAACAGGTGGACGCCATGTCCTTCCTCTCCTTTCCCAGCTGGGCCGTCCCGGCCTCGCTACAGAAACGCCTTGTCAAGTTTCTCCTGAAGCGCGCCATCGGCCAATTCCTGCAGGAAGACCTGGAGCTGAATGAGCACCTCGATATCCAACTCGGGGACGGCCGGGTCCTGCTGCGCAACGTGCACCTCAATATCGAGGTGCTGGACGAGCTCAGCCGGTCCCTGCCTGTGCGCGTGACCCACGGCCTTATCGGAACCATCAGCGTCCATATCCCATGGTCCAACCTGTGGTCTGGCAACTGCGAACTCCAGCTCAGCGATGTAGACCTCACACTCCTCCTAGTGGAGCCTAGCCCATCAGGTACCCCGGCCTCCACTGCTACCGGCAGTACGAGTAGCGCCGATGACTCGCCGGTCATGTCCTCCTCGCTACACTTCGCCGACGACTTTATCCGCCGGGAGACCGGGCTCGCCTGGGACACAGGTCGCCTGATGGAGTCCATGGCCAACTCCCTCTATGAGGGTACCGGGCGCCGGGCGTCGACCGACGGCCCGGACGCGGAGCCGTCGGTGCAGGGCCTGAAAGTCATCACTGAGATGATTGACAAGATCATTTCTCGGGTCAACCTGCGCTTCAGGAATATCACGGCCACCCTCGTCCATCGCAACGATGACCCTGAAAACCCGGCCGCCGACCAGCGGCTGCAGCTACGGATCCCCCGGCTAGATTACGAGGACCACGGTAGCCAGGTTGAGCCCGACACCCCGGCGGGTGCCACTCAATGGTTCCGGAAAGTAGTCCGATTGACGGGACTATGTCTGTGTGTGGCCGAGTCGACGGGTTCCCTGTCTTCCGAGGACGATGGCAGTGCCAGCGACGACGGGGAAAAGGGATGGCGCTACCACACTCTATTTACCCTACTGGACGACGACAATGCCGTCCATCTCGACTTTGAACGGTTACTCCCATTCCATGCCCCGGCCGACCCCACCAGCCCGCCCGCCTCGCTGCCCGACGCCCGGCGGATCCTGAACCGACCGCTGGAGTGGCGGGTCCACGGCCTGTTCACCCGGGGCCTAGTGACCGTTGCCCCCGCGCCGTTGCGAATCCTGCGCTCTTTGGTGGCCGCTTTGGACAGGTCCGCCGATGCGCCTGGCCCTAGGGCAAGCCCACAGGGTCATCCACCTCCCGCAACCGACGATTCACTCTTCTACTCTGCCCATGAGGACCTACAAGCCCCAGCCCCGGCGACCGCCCGCCCTGCGGTCCCTGGAGTCGAGCCCGAGACCGCGGCCCCACGACCAGCCGTGCTGCCTCCGGCTGACGCCCGCATCCATGTGACGCTGACCGTTAACCGACTGCTCGGGGTCGTCCTACAGGACCCCGCGGCCTGGTGGGATCCCCGCGCTGCAAGCCGAACGCATGCGGAACCCGTCGTCCCCGCCCTAGATGTGCCCTTCCCCGACAATTTACTCGCCCAGAGCGGGATCATCCTTGACTTGGGTACCGGCAACGCCACTCTGACCGTCAACCCTACCGGGAACCCTGTGGCCCCAGTTGCGCTGGAGGGAAAGCTGACGCTCTCAAAATTGGACGTATGGCTACACCACCTGACTGAGGATATGGCTTGTCAGACACTCTTCACCCCGAACCCCCCAGGGAATGGGGTGGACCTGGCCGCCACTAGTGAATCTACCGAGCCCGACGTCGCCGTCCACGCCACGCTGAAGGTGAACGGTCGGCCAGAAGGCAATGGGGTGATGGTTGAGCTGCCCCCGCTCCACTTGGCGGTCGATCCTGGCCTGCTGGATGCCTTGATCTCCTGCGCACGCAATTACGTCTTCGACTCGCCCACCAACCAGGCCGTCAAATCGGGGGGAACCTCTCGTTATGGACCTCCCTGCCGGCCTCGTGCGCCATCCGAGCTGGCCAGCCCCGAGCGACTATTGCGTGACCTGTCCCTGGAAGGAAAAGGCCAGGACAAGGCGGATTCGGCGAAACCCACACTTCCGGTCCGCCTGTGCTGCCCGCGTGTCGACCTAACGGCACCCACAGTGGACATCGACCCCGAGTCGCTCGCGCACCTCTCCCTTGCCCTGGAGGAGCTCGAAGTGTCCAACAGCTCCACCGGCTGGGTCGCCGTCCACCCCCAGTTTGGCTGCCTACTGGAAGGGCGGGATTTCCGTGCCCTCGTTGGCGTCCGCTGCCGGGGCCTTCGCATCGAGACTCGGCTATTGGACGGCTCGGACACTGTCCCGCTAGTCACGGTCGAGAGTTTGGCCACGCGTTGGCTCGGTGCAGGCGTCTTCCGCCGGGAGGGCGCCGCCGCCACCCCCGCTGGTAACGACCCCAATGGTCAGAGAAACGGCTGCCCGGCGTTTAGTCTCGCGGCTGATATCTTGTCGGACGCGGACGAGCGGGTAGAGCGCTCAGCGGTGGCCGACCATGCCACAGGAGAGCTATACAAACGCAAGCTGACCATGTCGTCAGACTTGGTAGTGGCCTGGCGCACGCCCGTGGTGACTCTGACCCACTCACGCGCCGTCCAGGATCGCCTCATTCGGTTCGGCACGGCCTGGGCAGCATGGCTCGCAGCCCATCCGTTATCCCTCGACCCACCCACCGGCTCCCCGTCATTACAGGGAAGGCCAACGGTTGATAAGCCCCAGGTGCTGACCGCTATAGGCTTCCACGACGAAGTGCGACTGACGGTAACCTGTCCCATAAGGCGCGACCCGGCAGAGGCATTCCCTGCGTATACTGTAGAGCTATCGCGCGGAGAGATATTCTGGAACCGCCCAGCGAGCTCCACGGGGTCGTACGCCGCCGTTAACGTGGGAAGCCTCAGCCTCCGCAGTTCGGGGTGCCGCGGTGCCTCGATATTGGCCCCTGTGCCTAGGTTACGCTCCCATGCCATCCCCATGCTGGCCCTTCACATGCTGTTTCCCATCCCCGGGGCTATGGAAGGCCCCCAGATTGTGGCCGTCGCGCGTTGGCTGGCCCTGGACGTTGGCCGAGATTTTCACTGGGCTGAGGACCTGGCCGCCACTTTCGCTGCCGACCCAGAGGTGGAACCGGCCGCCACCGGCCCCTCGGACGAGGGGCCCCGGCCCCACGTAACCGTGTCGCTGCACAATGCCCTCCTGGCCTACCGGCTGCAGTGCAATCATTCTTCCGTGACTGTGGCCGCCCAGGCCCTGCAGTTCACGCCCTGTGTCGCGTCCCCTGAAGACCCGCGTACCCGGTACGTAATTAAAGGCCTGGCCTTTTTCCAGAGGGCGGCCAATGACGATGACGACGAACCCGCCCTGGCCCCGACCCTGTCAAGTCCACCTCGCTTCCACTTTGGCTACTCGGAGCCCCTGGCTGAACCCGACGTGCTCCAGGGTCTCGACCGCGATGGATACGTCCGGCTGGCCCACGTGGATTATTTGGCTACCACCCTGACTCCACGCGTCCCGGACGTGCCCTTCGAACTGGACCTGGGCCTGGAAACCGTGACCGTGTCTACCTGTAGTGATTCCCTGGCTGGTCTGAGCGCTGTGGCCCGGGACCTCGCCGACCGCCTCCGGCCCCCAGGCCCCCCGCCCGAGGTTAAGGCATCACCTCCAATCCGCCGCGCCCTACGGGCCGCCCCGCTGCCGCCCTACCGCGTTCACCAGGAGGCCCTGGTGGCGGCCCTTGACGACGAGGACGGCCCCTTCGCCAGTGGCGACCGGCCAGCTTCGCCCATGTCAGTCCACTCGGCCGACCTTGATGCCCCGCTGGGCCTAATTGAGGAGTACTACTCGGGCGAGGAAGTAGTGAAAGAGTCCCCGGAGGAACCTTGGGACCTCGAGTGGATCGACCGTCGCGAGCTCGAGGAACCCGGTGTGATGTTCGTCGCCGACTATCCAGCCGGTCGCTCCCGACGTACGTCATCATCGGCTGCCACGGCGCTAGCCGCTACCGCGATTAGCCCCGAGTTTGTGGTTCGACCCGACGCCGCGCAGGACGAGTTTGTTCAAGTCGGTGATGCCGCCCCACCTGCCGTTCAGTCCGGAGACGAAACCATCACGGACACCGAAGCGGTACAGGATTCAGACAGCAGTGCCGAGGAGACCGCGGCCGACGACGGACCCTCTTCTAATCTCCTAATGCTCCAATCGCAGTATTTCGCGGCCCCGTCATCAAGCGAGCCTACCGACGGGGCCCCCCCGGCCGACTCCACAACTTTCACGGAGCGGTTCCGGGCTACCGTCAAACGGATTCAGTGGGACCTGCACGGAGGAGGCGACGAAGCCGATACCAATTCTGACCAAGGCAACACGGGTCGCCCCCCTCGCTCCGCACACCCCCTTGTCAGCCTCGTGCTGTCAGACGTGGCCCTAACGCTGGCCTCCTTCCGTCCCGATGCCCTGGTAGCCCGTCGCGCGTGCGTCGGCGTTGCCGACCTAGAAATCCTGGACCAGGTCCCGACCTCGGGCTGGCGCAAGTTTCTGGCCTCCTTGAAATCCGGCGCCCACCGAACCCCCCGTGAGACTGGCTCGCGGATGCTCGACGTGGACTTCCAGTACGTCCGCCCAGACCCGACCCTCCCCAATGCTCTTGAATGCCGCCTAGCCGTGGCCTTGCTGCCGCTGCGGTTCTACATCGACCAGGACACCCTTGATTTCCTGCTGGGTTACTTTACCGACTGCGCCGCCCGAGTCGCGGCCGCCCGGGCGAACAAACCACCCAACGTCCCCACAATCCCTGGATCAGTGGCCCCGCCGCCCTATTTCCGTATGTGCTGCTGATTTCGTTATGCCATTATGTTACGGCTACCTTAGGGGCTAACCGTGCATCGGTTGGACAGGCCTCACTGCATCCCCCCCCCTCCCGCACCTACATACTAACCCCCGCCTTCTGTCGCCACGTTTTGAAACTTTTATCTCTTGCAGAATCCTGCCGGATCGCGCCTATCACCGTCAAGGTCGACTACAAACCCAAGCAACTGGGCTTCGAGGCTCTGCGCGATAACCCCTGGATTGGTCTGGTCAACCTGTTCCCCCTGCAGGACGCCAAGATGACCCTCAAGCCGGTTCAAGTCCATGGTATCTCCGGAGTCGACCGGTTAGTGACAGCACTGGTCAGCGAGTGGATTCCACATATCGCTCACACCCAGCTCCCTGGCGTCGTGACCGGTGTTTCGCCCATCCGCTCAGCTGTTACGCTGGGATCTGGGGTAGCTGACTTATTTATCCTACCCCTGGAGCAGTACAAGAAGGACGGGCGCATTGTAAAGGGTATGGATACGACCTGCCAACCCTTTGAGAATAATTCATTCACTATTTTGGAGTACGAACAATATGCAGCGGGCTAGTTTAAGCAGCATTGACTAATTCTACTTTTGCACCCTCCCTCACCTTCGCACCTTACCGGTCCCCAGGCCTACAGAATGGCGCACGGTCATTTAAACGCACCACGGCCTCCGAAGCCATCAAGCTGAGCACCAAGGTCACGTCTACCACGCAGACCCTCCTCGAGCGGGCCGGCGATCTGTTGCACCCGGCCGAGGATGCCGACGATATCAGACCCACCGGCCCGTTCGACAGCGAAGATGAGGCGTATGGCGAGGACGGTCTGATTTACGATGACGACAATGTTGACGGCTACGCTTCAGTCATGGCCTCCAAACTGTCACACACAGGCTCGGCCACTTCCCAAGCGAGCCGAACCGGCCCGTCGCGTCGCCACCGTCCCAGCCGCTTTGCCGACCAGCCTCACAATCTACAGGAAGGCGTGCAGCAGGCTTACCGCAGCCTAAGTAAAAACTTTGGCGAGGCGGCGCAGACCGTGTTGGCCATCCCCGTGGAGGTTTACGAGAAATCGGGCCAGGTAAGTATAGATACCCTATGTGGGATGATCTAGTCGTCTCGGCTCTCTAGAATGGCCGACACTTGACCCCTCCCTCGACCCTGATGCACCCCACCTCCCCCCTTCCTTTGCACAGAACTCCGTCCAGGCTGTTCTTCGGGCCGTCCCTATCGCCATTCTAAAGCCCATGATTGGCACTTCCGAAGCCCTATCCAAAACATTGCTCGGCCTGCGTAACACACTTGACCCCTCCCAGCTGCAGCAGATGGAGGATGTAAGTACCCAAGTTAACCATTATTAATGGGCATGCCATTTACGGCCCAAGTCCCTGGCGCATGGGAGTTCTCAACGGGAACTAACCCACGCTTTCCTTGCATGGTCCCTAATCACTGCCCTTCCAGAAATACAAGTCACCGCACACGGGGTAGTCGACCCTCGGCACTACCCAGACCTCACCGAATAATTCATGTAGTGCATCGCTTATGATCAATGTAATATACCTAATATACCTATTCATCACCATACTCTCAAACAACCCTGTATTTGCTCTATTTCTGTCCCTGGATATCAACGATATGAGGATTCTGATAGAGCTCGAGTTGTTTCCGACCACGTCGAAGAAGGTACTCGATGGCTTGGAAATCCCGCGGGCCGACGTGCTGCTGGCGATTAAACTCGCGCCGAACGAATGTCTTGAAGTGAGGCTGCGCCTCCTGAGTATATAAAGGTGATTAGTGAGAGAGGGCATATATACATATATGGTCAGTAACACGACAAACGCTTAGGAGGGGGGAAATCGATCACTGGCAACCCCGCGCCCATCCCTATTGGCACTACCTGGAGAATCCACCTCCCCATGGGTGCATGACTAACCCACAATGGTCCTTAGCCTACCTTGGGTTTCTGTCGAATTGCTCGAAGGCACGCCCGATAGAGTCCCAGAATATCAAGTTGGATTCCCGAGCGGCGCATGGCGAGTTCAATGGGACGGTGTAATGGGGGGGGGAAGGGGGGAAGAGAGAGGACGGGGAATGCGACGATTGCCGACCATAGAGGCGTCGCTGGGCGCAGTAAGTTGCCCTTGTTGTGTCAGTAGTCTGGTGTTCACTTCTTGCCTCCTGCTGGTCAAGGGCTACCTGCTAAGCCTACCTCATGTCAAGGTGGCCATCCTGTACGATCAAGCTCTACACTGCTTCGATCACAATTAAAGAGATTGGGCCATGTTGACAGTTGGGACATCTTCTCCCGCCCAATATCAATGTAATTATCAGGCATGTCCTAGTTCCAACGGATTCTGTCAAAATTTCATCACTTGGGAATTGGCCAATCGAATACCATATTCTACATAATTTGGAAGGATAGGGCTGTCTCTGCAATAGAAACGGGACCGGCATGGCAATAAAAAATAAAAGGTGTATGCCCTAGTTCAGTGGCAACATTTGGTCACCGAGCCAAAGAGGACCACTCAAATGGCGGTGGTTCCGAGCACAGCTATGGCAGCCAATATCGCCGATTCGGGTAGAGAGTGACGGTACTGCGCTACCGACCGACGTCAGTTGTATTGCACTACCGTTGCCATATTAAGTATTTTGAGAAGGCCCAGTCCGCCGTCTCCGACGTATACAACCGTGCGATCGCCGTATGCAGCCGGCTGAATATTACAAGCTGTTGGCAGGCAGCAATCATTAGCCAATGTTGCCTGGTTGGCATGGCCAAGTGACCATACCTCATAAGAATGTGTCGGTCGCGGCTACACTCATCCGTCCGTCCACTCCTCCCCAACCATAACACAAAAGTCCGAATTAGTCGCGTTTTTGTAACACCGCCTGGATGGGCGACTTCCTCGGTCAAGCACTCATTAGGGGCTAGCCGAGGCGGCACGAGGGAGAGAGAGAGATGGGGGGATGGCAAGCCGTCTGGCTATACTGAACCATAGGCCGATAGATCACAGGTGTACTCCACTTGTTTACGATATCTATCCGATTATCCAACCAAGGTAATGAGCTGGTAGCTGCCCGTCCGATTCATGATAGGGAAGGAACAACGCTCGGTCGCTTTCGCTAGGAGGCGGGATTCTATCCCCGCCTTCATTCACCTTGCTCGACAATGGGGGTATCGATCATGGGCTAAGTACAGGGCCAGTGAAGAGAGTGGGCCGGAGCGAACGGAGTAGGCTGGTAAATGTATTTGTCTACGTTGACAGAGTGGGAAATAGGCAAATAGATACAGTGATCGGGCTGACCCCCGATGGTGTGGATGCTATAATCCTGACGGTGACCGAATACGGATAAATTACGACTCCACGCGGCCGCGGCCGCCGCAGACTTAGGTTGGGAAAAATAATAATACTCTCTCACCGTGACGAACGGGCTATGTCCGGATCGATGGGGGGGGCGGGATTCGGCGCCGCGGTGGTGGTTCATCAGTATAAGGGTACCTCACCGATCATACAGATGGTGATCCGGTCCGATTTTGTCGATACGAATGGTGCGGTACTGGTATGCAGTCAAAAGTTTTCCATTGACCAGGTGATGAAACAAGCTGTAACGAAGACCACTCAAGCGTGCTAGAATCAGCTGATACCCCCTTCGTACCTGGAAGCTTCCAAACCTGAAGAAAGGTGGGAAATGTCATTGCTTACAACACTTCGACCGCCTCTGAATAGATCACCGGTTGAGACCAAAAAAAAAATCAATAACATTCACCTCGGCCTCTCAATTGGAATCCGCTACGCTCTGCATGTATGTGACCCAGCCATAATCATGAAACGTTGTATCAACCATTTGTTGACCGGACCTTACCAAAAGTGGAATTCACATTAGAGGGCACGGTGACCACATTCCGTAAACACCACCAGCGCTAGAGAGACCAAGTAGGGGCCAGTTAGAGAGGGGAGTCACTAGATCACCTTAGCTGGTATCCCACTACCGCTTCAAAGGGCACTGCCCCTTACTTGTCGACAGCACCCCATATTTGTCTATTATGATAGTCCTACCCCGCCTTCGCCCATTGTATGGTGGGATGTTTCATAGAGTTAAACGAGGAGTGTGGATGGATTAGGAACCGGCATCTTGTTTGGAGCAGGGTTGGGTTGTGTGGTGCGTTTTAGCCAACACCCCTCCTGCCCCCCAACGATATCGCGGGCAATCTCGGATGGGTGGCTTTAACCAGTGCATCCCGATCGAACAAATCAAAGTACGAACAACCGCAATGGATCCCATTATAGGCTCGTAGACTGGGGACGTTAAAGCTTGGACGTAAGCACGCACACATCGCTATCGTCCGCAGAGCTGTCGGCCTCAGATAATATTCTGAGGGTTACAAGTGGCGCCAGGTAACTACTCTGTCGCTGACGTTAGCTACATGTCGCATTGCTATAGTATTGGAATGCAGTGATAGTTGCGCCACCAAATATCACAGCCTCCCTTCTGGCGCATGAGAATAGTGCGACAGGAATGGAATGGAAAGCGAGATGGGAGTGGGCTTTACCCGGTAATGACTAGCTCATCAACCACCGACGCCACACTCCGAGGAACAAACCTATTAGGCGTTTAGGTTGAGAGCGAACCCTGGCCGCCGCATAGCTGAAGGACATCTAAAGCAACAAAGGAACATGCGTTTTTACCATGTGTTG
Source organism: Tieghemiomyces parasiticus (assembly GCA_027575765.1). NCBI lineage: Eukaryota > Fungi > Kickxellomycota > Dimargaritomycetes > Dimargaritales > Dimargaritaceae > Tieghemiomyces > Tieghemiomyces parasiticus. The sequence goes on from JANBPT010000099.1 coordinate 64,381, forward strand.
ATGGGAGGGGCGACTAACGCCGGTGGTGTCAGGAAAATGGCAGTCGGCTGCCAGCCAACATGTTGCGTTTGGATCCACGTCATACACCTTATTGACTTCAGCCGATTCCCTCTCGTACTCCGCCTTATCCTTGGATCGCTTGCCCGCGCTCTCCCCCCCCTACCCTTCAGCATTGTCCGAGGTAAATCATTTTTCCGTCCTCCCCTTTTATCCTTCAACCTTCCATCTTGGGGCCATGTAAGACTGGCGAGGTGGTCGATGCTTATTCCGGATTTCCAGGTGGTGTGGATGTGTTTTTTTAGAACCCGCCTCCTTATAGTGTAGTGGATTCGTGTGCGTGTGTATGTGCGTACCAAGGAGAATATAGAACAGGCCTAATACTGAAGGTTGGAGACAAATTAATTTACCCATTTACACGTCAATATAGCCGAGCACCGAGCTGTATACTGGTTACAGATCCGTGGCGGCGCCGCAGTGGATGAAAGGTAAACGGAGAGGTGAGGAGCAGCGAGTACGTGTCAACGCATTGACCGTTCGGGGGGGCTGTTTAGGTGACAACAACATAATTGCTAGCCAGTCCCGTTCAAAAATAAGTGCTGGATTGCTAAATTGATGAACCAGTTGGGCCAAGGAGGCGCGAAGAAAAGGCCCGGAGGCTTTGCGGGGCACGGAATAGATATGAACTAGTCCGTATAATTAATGTTGGCTGATTGTTACTCCTCGCCAGTACTTCAAATGTTTGTGATGCACACAATTGGTTAGTTTGGGAGGCGGCGGGTATACTTGATCCGGAAGGGCTGTGTTGTTGTCTACAGCCAGGTCGGTGAAGGCGGAAATCTCGTGGGCCAAAGGTATCCGGCCACCTGAAAATAGTACTCAGGTCTTCAGTCTTCCACCGCCGCCCTCTTTAATCCATTGCGCGTCGTGACCGTATATCGCGCGCCTTCGTGAAAACGTTAAGAGGCTGAAGGCAGCTTGAAGGATCGAGCGAGCAGGCTTGCGGTCAGAGGGCGGGTGATCCGTGCATAAGCGAAGAGGATTGCACATCTTTTCGCCAAAAAGTGGTGAGAAGAATATGATGCGGGACCGCTAAAGGAAAGAAGAGAGCCAGACCGTCAAAGAACCCCGACATCTTGGGACTGCCTGGACTAAGCTCTCTCATCTGGCAATACAATAGCATAGTATGACTTAGCTTGAACATGATTTACTTCTTGGCCTTCCCCACTACTGGCTTGGAGGCGGAACATGGTAAGGAGGAGAGCCAATTCTAAATCATCTAGCCAACCCGCGGCAGAGTAGGGTTATATTTAGGCAACGAAGCCTTGCCCACAGCTGCAAGCGTGACGAACAGTGCTTAGTTGCACACCTTCCGCCTACCTGGACTTCCAACTCCTCCGACCCTGCGTATTGTCCCCACGGTCAAAGTGGGGACATCAAACATATTAAACGAAGGTAGGCGTATATGTGCTGGTCGGAAGGGATCATATGAACTTGCAGTGCGTACGAAATTGGGCGTTGGAAATCCGCCTGCAATGGTCCGCGGTAGATTATTTCAAAAAGCATGTGCCACGCAATACCCTGCACTTTACCTACCAAACCTGACCCGGTATTTTCACCCGATGTTACCATCCGCAACCGACTTGGCAATATGCCTCGACTTCACAAGCTAAACCATTGCCACTTCCTATGGCCATTGGCTTACATACGTCTCATAAGTTTACCATAGGAAGGGATGGTCAGCTTCAGGGCGATTTAGCTTACGCACAACGACACTTAATTTTCAGGGACAGCGTTCTAATAACACATCAATTCCATCTCCCCCAGCCCAGAGCCCTCAGGCGGCGTGGCTTCTATTGATCCAATTTATTTATTTATTTTAAAATAATTTAAACCTATTCGACCTGGAAACGATTAGCCAGAAGGACAAAATGAATAATGTGCAGATCTTATCGGGTAACCATCGTAAGGCCTTGTTTGTAAAGCCTCGAGATGAGTATGGCCAACGGGACGGCGGGATGTTACCACGCCAGGATCACTTTGGGGTGAGTGATTTTGGCTAGCCAGGGTGGCAGGGCACATCTAAGGAGTATTACACAATAGGCGTGCAATGCGACAGGAACCAATACGCCGATTGGGACCCAAACCCACCTCTTAGGTTGCCACCGTGTCCATAGAACTGGTGCCGAATAGCCGACTTGTACCAAAGGCGAAAGGCCACCAAAAGGGGAGCGACAGCAATTGGAAACCGCACGAGTGGTGGAAAGCAACGAGCAAAAACTAGCTGGTGCCGCGACCGGATGTCTTCTCATACCTGCTACGCCGTGGAGGCCCGGTATTCACTCAACCAAGCTCGTGACTCCACTCTGGCCCGTCTCTCTCCCTCTTGCCATTACAGCAGATTGGACTGTTCCCACCAGCCTGCAATCTAAGATGCAAGTTGACATAACTCTACTACCTTTTTGGGCACACTGACGAATGGCTTTCAATCCCGGCGTTGAATCGTCTGGGAGGCAATCGGAGTGGGTGGAGGAGTGTGGGGTCACCATCACTGCCATTCAGACCCACCGGTTCACCCACTGCTGCATTGGCCTGCGGGGGCGGATCTGGCTATAATTTTTCACGCGCCACCTGGTAATCCAGCCAAAGTCCTTCACATCTGCAAAAGCACGCCACTTGTGTGGCTAATTTGGTCCTCCATATTATGTATTGGAAAGAACATTAGTATGGTATCGCGGTTTCAGGCTCCCCAACTATATGGCGTCCTTGGTTGGGAATAAACATCGTGATGGCTAGCGAGTAAAGTACCACGGGGGGACCAGCCGGGGGTGTACTAGACAGATAATTAGGGTTGTCCCACACCTGCGTGCGCGACGTCGCAACTTTCAGCGCTGGGGTCACACGGCCCCTGCCAGGGGGACAGTGAGTGGGGCAAATAAGGGATGAAGGGAAAGTGCAGCAATGAAGACCTACCGTTTCCTCCCTTACGTCCTCCTCTGCATGAGCAGACTGTACCCAATAGTACTACCCTGCCCACCCAAATCACCGCCCATGAAATGTCATCCCCAACTTCGGTCGGATGCTGGCATCTCCTGCCCTACCCTGAACTCCTACTGCGGTGCCCACCATACCCAAGTTTGGAACTACATTCCTTCCCGTCACTGGCCTTGGTAGTTCCAGTTCAGATGGCATTGGTTGGAAATTTCCAGCTCGCATATCCCTAGGTCTATCGAGGCTGAACTCCCTACGTTGGATAGTCGCCCTGCTCCGAAGCGGAATGGCATCATTAGATGACCTAACAAGAAGTATAGGTAAGGGAGGGGTAGGGGCTTTGGCCAAGGTACGTAGGCTAGACCATCTTTGGAATCTTCCCAGGAGGGGTAGGGGGATGGAACGGGCACGCGAGAGTTGATAGCAGGAAGAGGTGGCCCTCCCAATAGTGTCCCCCTGAAATCCCGTATCCTCCAGTCTCACTTATTTGGACCACCAGGTGTCACCCAATCGTGTATCCATAATCACCGGCCGACGAGAGAGCGAAAAGAGGAAATACGAGGCTAGTACCGAAAGATTAACTGCGAATAAGTGTTTTCTTTTTAATCACTAACCCCTTCGCAATCCTCAATGTATGAGATGGAGCGGAGTCTTCAGCGCGAAGGAATAGGCGCGGTGGAGGATGAGAAAGGCGATGGGTATCAATGGTAATGGCGGACGCGACCACGCCAAAGTATGTCAAGTAGACGAGCCCCGAAACCAAGCCTACCTGGGGGAAGGTTGGGTGTTTAGTTGCCGTCGTGGCTGATGCCAATCTGAGTGGCCGAAGCACCAACCATAATGTCCCTGCCGCACAAATTCACCTGCGGTTATGAGAAGTACCATCTGCCATCTGGGGGAGAGGGTCCTTCAAGCGCTGGCGTAGCTCACTGGGCATGCTTGAGAGGGTAAGGAGTTTTAGAGGTGGTGATGGGTCCGGCCCAGCGTAGCAGACCCCCCCCCACCCCCTTCCTTCGCCCACACTCAACTACCCTCCAAGTGTTATCTATATCATACTTTCGTAATGACATGTCAATCCTAAATACTTACGCGTGAGCTAGAGCCAGTGCCTCGTCTCTAGCCTCTCTAATACCCATTCATGATCATCTCCGCGGCTACTCCCAAGGCCCAGTGAAGTACATGATCTTCACGACAACGCCGTATTGACACCAGTGTACATATCCTAGAGCAGGTTGGCTAGCTTGCCGACACCGTCGCGGTCGGACGCGCTAGGCTAGTGTTTTAACCACCAGTGTTCATATATTATACGTACCACCGCTGTTCCCCCGCTCCGCTCACTCTAATGCTCACATTAGGGACACGACACTACAACCATGCGCTGTTCAGGTGACTCATCGCTGCCTTAGCGCTTCATGAATATCTCAACCCCGCCTGATCAGTCAGCTGCCGGATTGGCCGAAAAATCCAAGGGCGAGGAGTGTGGATCGAGAGTGCGCCCGTGGTTTGACAGCGCCCCTTGGATATAGCCACACTACCAAGATGGGTACAGTTTCGAGATATAGTAGAAGTCCGCCGCCACAGTCGTAACTAGTCTCGAGGTTTAAAATATATGTTTTTGGCAGATCGAAAAGGTTTACCCCTCCCCCTCCCCAACTCCACACCGGATCGCTAAGGATCGGAGGGTGATACACTGGCTTGTAATTCTGTCCTTAGCTACCCGCTGTGGAACACTTTCATAGGTCAGCGACGACCCCAAGTTACCTCGCGGCTTTCCTCCAACCGGGTAATGCATCAGAGGACACTACATGCGAGTATTGGGGGGGGTGATATTGGGCGGGTAGATATTACCAGCCTGCACATGTAGCCCCAGTGCCATAAAGGCTGCTTGATTGGCCAGTTAAGTTCACAGGTCATGCATTCCCCAGTGTCGGGCGGGGTATGTTGATGCATGCCAGGCTATGGCCAACTTTGGCCTAATATTTACCATCACGACTGCGGGAGAGCCCCATCCTACATATGGGCCGCTGGCCAGTCTCGGTAGCATTCTGTAGTCTGCTCGCTTCCGCAGCCACCTGCTGACCCCGCAACCTCAGCCTTTCACCACGTATTGGTCACTCCCAGTGGATTGCTGTCTTGCTTGCGCACATTAACTAGCTTTACGGGACTATGCAGAAGGTTTCCTTCATGGCAGGGACCTGCAGGGTGGCCTTTAAGGCTAGCAAGGGACATGAGGGTGGGTGGGTTGTGCACGGCCGCTGCCTAACCATCGACTGAACCTGTAGTTCATAATCCCTTAAAATCGACGGCTGCTAGACCATTTGCCGGTTCCTCGCCCCCATTTGTCGGCATCTCCCCCCCATACACTAAACTGTGTAGCTTACGAATCCTACCCTTCCCCAGTGGAGCCAGCAAGTTCGGAAAGAGCGGAAGGGCCCGGGGTTGCCAACGAAGTGGCTCACGATTCCGCATAGGATCCTACCATCAAACGTCATCAACACCACCTCTCCGACGCCTCCCGACCACTTTTTTTTCCACTTTCTAACCGTCCAGGGAGTCATCCGCCAGTTTGGTACCCCTTACCTTTTTTTTTAACGGCGGCCATGTACCCGAACGTTACCTCTTCCAATTTAGGGCAATCTTGATATAGATTGGCACGGGTGGCCGACCGGCCGACTTCTATTCATCCAATCATGTAGGCGACATCCAAGAGTCGGAGAAAATGTTAAGGCGCGGGTGGTAGCTAGAGGTGAGGGTGGCAATGAATCCATTGGGTTAGGACCTTTTACATAACAATGGCTGAACTTGGGGGAGTGAATGTAAGGGTAAGGGGGCGTAACCATGGTGGATGCCGCAGTGCTTGTAATTTAGTATGAAGGGGTTACTTGGAGACGGGGCTCGCTAGATGGTCTTGGGAATATGAAGGATAGGTGGGCTACGCGTGCGGTCGGGCGACGTTTATGGTAACACGCATCAACAACAATTGATGCGAAGCCCCTCCCTTCGCTAGTTAGATGGCTGGAGCCGTGGACCCGGTATGAAACGCGAGGGCGGACCGTGGTGCTCGTGGAACGTTCAGCAAGTGACCCCCCCCATGAGCGATGTCGGTCTGTCAGGGGACTACAGACCACTAAGAGGGAGAGGAGGGGGGTGAAGGTGACTAGCATCCAAACCAGTGGTCCATATGGTATAGGGAGTTCCTACTGTGAAGTCTAGGACTTTACAGTCCGATACCAAGGAATAACCCATGCGGCACGTTTGCGAATTAGAAAATGGGTACCATTGGCTATGTGATCAGGGTCCAGCGTTGTCGCGGGGGATCCTGATCATTCCATTCGTGTAGCCCACAAGGTGCCGGCGACTGTAGGTGGCCGGATTTCATTGCCCACTCATACCCGACACATACCATTCCTATCGTCGTCATTGATGCGACCCCTCGCTCCAACCGGTTGCCCTCTCTCTCTCTCTCTTTCTCTCTCCCCTTCTTGTCTTCTCTATAACCCATCGCGGGCCAGCGTGTGTGGGGAGAAAGGTGAGGGCGGGTAGGTGTGCGTGTGGCATCGGCGCGTTGTGCGCCCAACTGTGCGCTTGCTGACGGACTCATTACTGGCTGTGGGCTGTCAACGACAACTAGGCACTGTTGACCCCTCCGTACAACCCCCCCTCACTCCGGCGCTCGGTACCACTTGTCACGCCACTACGGCGGGCGTCCATCCGGTCGCTCTGGTATGCCGTACATCCTTTATCCATTTCCCTAATCGGACACTGCCACCACCACCATCCCACCCGCTTGCGTTTCTTCATCTATTCGCCCCCCTTAGACCCCTTATCGACCTTGCACTGTCCATTGGGTCGCACGGCACGCTTCGCCTGCCCCTCGACAGTGCGATAGTGCAGCTCACCACCCAATAAAAATAATAATAACGCAAAGCCGTTGAGCAGGAATGAAAGATTATTAAATTCGGGCGGCCGATGGAGAGGGAGGGAGAGGGACCGACCCTGCATAGCGACCGTGGATCCTTGGACTGGTGGGCGTAGGGATAGACGGAGGGTGGATCAAGGTATGAGTGGATAATGAAGGGCATGGAGTGAAGCCTAGGTGAAGTGGGGTGTGGCGATGATCCAAGTTGAGTAGTCATGGTCTGCTACTCATTATAGATGGTGGTCATCGGCCCCCAACTGATCCCTCCCCCTCCCCAACTAAAGTAGGAGGGGGAGTGCGGCCGAATAGTTGCTATACTTTGAATCTGCAAGTCACATACCACGGGGTGCGTGACGGGAAGGGGTGGAACGCACTAGGCCAGACTGGTTGGTTATTATTGATCTCTTACGGGTGGGCAATGGAGATGGATCCCTAAATACGGCGAGACGAAGAGAATAGTAAAGGGCGGTACTTGTCTGACCGTCCACGGCGACGTACACCGCGATCTGGCACTTCCGCGCTGGTCTGTCCGACACTACGCAAGCCTACTTGTACTACGCAAACTCCACCACCCTCCTCCCTTCCCTCTAACTCTTGCTCCGGCCTCCCACCGTAGCTTTCCCCCCCCCCCCGACCTCTCCTTCGCAAAATGGCCGTAATGTTGAGGTGAACTCTAGCCAATCTACTCCCTCGGCCCCGCACGCACCCTTTGTTTAGCACCTAACCATCACTGCACATCATCGCCTGCCTCCTGCCCCTACTTTCTTTTACGGTCCCCTTGGACTCACTATCCCAGCTACCCTACTTTCCTGGTCCTACTCTGTGCGCCCGCCGGACGTTGTCTGGCACCTAACGATTGAATCTACCAATCCATGGCAGAGCCGTTGACGTATTTATCCCTACTCCTTAACCCCCTTAATTTTGATATATAAAGCAGCACCCCCCTACCGGTTGGACAAACTTGCTAAATCTGTACCCTTCCACCTCGCAACTGCCACGCAGCGCCACCGATTTTCCCTGCTCTGCCATTGACTCACTCCTACCCCACTTACCCCCCCCTCTATCCCGCTATCACATTTCTAATTTCGCCGCTTTAGGTGCCTGTCCGCGGGGTAACCTAACCCCAAGTCTGAGTGTAAGTAACGATTGCCACATCTATGTTTTGACAGACGCCGTGGTCCGGGTCCACCCTTTTCCTTTCCACCCAGATCACGGCCGGTCTGGGTTGGCCCCGGCGGGCTCTTGAGCTGTCGGCCATGTTTGTATACTCGCGGATTTTCTCTGGCCGACACGCGTGGGTGTATGTGCATGTGTATGTATCCACCTTGTCTTTCCGCCCCCTTCCACTTGCTTGTTCAATTCACTTCCGCACAACATCAGTTCTTTACTCTCCCGCGCCTCTGCCCATTGGCGATTTACTGGCCTACCCCTTAAACTGCCTCCCCCCTCTCCCCTACATCTTTGTTCACCCAAACTGGGGCGCAGCCCTACGGTCTACTATTTGCCCCTCCCCTCGCCGGTAACGGCTGCCCATTTTCATGCTGCTGCTTACTTTCCTCCTCTCTGCACGCCCTCACACTTCATCACCCCCCCCTCCGCCGGCTTAATTAAGTAGCCATTTGCTACCCCACAGTCGGGTTGGTCCCCCTCCCCTAGACTCTCAGTTCCCCACCCCCCATTTCTCCTCGCCAATCACATTCCGCTCCCAATTCCCCCCTCCCTTCCCGTTGCTTACGGATATATAAAGGGGACTGCCCCTCCGCCCGAGGTATTCAACAACCTGCACAGCATCTCTCTCTTCCGTCCTTGCATACGCCCCTTACCGTGCACCGCATTTCACCCTCAGTAACTCCTTTGTCTGCCTTGGAGCAATCCCATGCCCCTTCGACTCAGCTGTTGACTCACCTTTTCCTCTTATGGTTGCTCCTCCACCGTTCACGTCGCAGATACTCTACCCCAGTCCGCCATTGTCGCTCAGTAGCCTCATTCCGCATCTAACCACGTCCATTGGCCGCACTTCCGCCATCAAGAGACCATCGAGACTACTTAGCTCGCCCAGCAAACCGATACCATCCGACACCCACCTGCTCTGACCCCGCGTTCCAAGTATCTTACCATGCAGTTCTACACCGACCGTGATCATCCTCTCAAGGACGGCGCTTGCGACGACGGCTGCGACGGTGGCAGCGGCGACAACCCGCCCCACGAGTTCTCGGGCTACCCGCTCTAAACCGTAAACACTGCCGGTGCCTGGCATTTCCCCTACCACAAACGCCCCCCTTCTTCCTTACGATGCTTCGTCCGCTCTCCACTAGTATTGGCTGCGGGGGATGGCTGAGTGACCGCCATCCGTCGCTCGTGTCTATCCTTGTCATTACGCTACTCTTACCTCCCACGCCCGTAGGGGGGAGGTTCGGATTGACAAACCCCACACCATTCCCCTTTGGCACAATTGTGGCTGCTGCTTGCCGATTCTGCTCCCTGTCTAATTTTACCTTCAGTTTTCAACGACATTTTATCGCCCTTCGCCCTAGATCTTTGACCCCTCTTTGTGTCCCTCTCCGTACGTCCCGCATATCGTCCTTACCCCTCACAGTCAACTCGTAAGCTCTCCTATTAATTCCGGTTTTGTATAAGGCTCGTCATTTTCACCTTGCCTCTAAAAGTGTTTTTACTCAGCCCTTCCCTGACGATCACCGCGCCCGTTGGTCGTCCTTCTCATTGGCATATTTCCACATTTTTTTTTACCACCCTGGGCCTATTAGTTCCTCCATCCGGCGGCTGGGGATCCGTTAATCCGCCACCTCGTGCCCTGCCGCCTCCGGGTCTTCCCATTTTTTAAAGGCACCTGGTCTACCTGTGCGTCCGTGTTTTACAACTCCTGCAACTATGACCTGATCTCGCCCCCCCTCGATGATCAGCCGACACACAGTCCCCTAGTCCACCTTAACTAGCGTCCAGGTTGCCTAGCATAAAGGTACCGAGGCATCCGCTCTCAGCTGGTTTGGTATGATGTGCTCCGATTCGTACTTCTCGCGTTCCGTCTGTGTTACCACCCGCGCGTGCTGCTCAAATCGCTCCGGCTGCTTAACATCTGTTCTGCCCTACTCCGTCTCTGCGTGTTTTGCCTGCCTTCCCTCTCACCGTTCCGTCGCATATATATAACTACTAGCGAAACCCCCTTCGGCCCCATTGGCGTCGTCACAATGTCGATGACGGCGTCGCTGTGCATAGTTTCATGACCTTCCCCCTCTATCCAATCACTCATCTGTGGCTTATCTGTGAACACAATAGATCCACATCATTAAAAGGGAACAATTTAGACTAATAGGAAATGATGGCAAGGCAGTTTCGGGTAGATTATCTCTTCTTCATCATGTATAATGTCGTACTAGAGGACCAGACGCTTGGCCACATACCTCCGGGATCATCACCAATAAGACCACTTTAGTAAGGCCAAGCACCTCGCTATGCAATAGTGCGGTGGCTTTATTGTCGTATTCAGTCCCGTACCAGCGCCGAAAAGGAGAACTTGAACAAATGGTACGTCATTATACTGGATACTAACTGACGTTGGTGATCGAACTACAGAGTAGCCTCAGTCTAGGGTGTGAACCGGCCGGCCTGCGCTCCTTACTGATCATGATTATGTTGAAATATGGCCTTCACAAATCAGGAATTGTGACGAATTAAGCCATGTATCGTTTAATAGAATTGCAGGAACTGCGTATAGGGTGCAACGACAGTAATACCCCTGGCGTAGAAACTTGCTGTCGGCACCGACGACGAGCGAAGTTCCCGCCAACTGATCACCGCACCCAACCCGGCCTGCTCACATCCCCCCTTTTTTTGGTCCGGTTTTGGCATCTACAGGCGGACTGTCGTTGCTTGATTAGTTGCTTTTGTAAGTACAGTTGCCCAATTAGGGGTATAGCACAGCCATCCCCGCAAGGTACATGTGTTGTAACCAAGGAGCCGTGCTAAAGCCTTGTAATTGGTAACATCTCCGCGACCGATCCTAAGGTCCTAGGCGTGACATAATAAATATCAACAAACGCAGGCCTAGCAAAAGATGATAGCAAGAGCGACCTGATTGGTCCGCACGCTAGAATTTATCACTGTCTCGATTATGCTGTCGACAAGGCGGCCACTTTTTCTCCCCCTCCCCCTCCAAACAAGTGAATCCGCATTGTAGTAGACGTAAACCCGATCCACCCTATACTTTGCCTAGTCACCCCATTGCCATAGCATCGAATTCAAACATGACCGACGCTCCCCTCTTTCGCATTACGC
>JANBPT010000990.1:0-17129 GCA_027575765.1 Tieghemiomyces parasiticus
CTACCCTGCCTGTGTTACCCATGCGAAGAAGACTAAAATTCCCCTCCAAGAGTGCGGCGAACCTACCTGGCTTGGGGAGGAGCGCACTCGCCCCCCCTAGTCCTCACCATATCTGTTTCTGTGATTTCTCCCCCCCATAAACTATCTCCACGGCCGCTTGCTCCCAATCTGTCTACGTGATTTAAGTGGGTCTCGCGTGCTGGGCCGGTCGACTGTGCAGTCCGGCACATGACCAACGGCCTTGTCGCCGTCAAACCATCTTGATGAAACGGCTGATTGCCCCAAACACGCTGACATTGGTCACGCGCGTCCGTCAGCCCAGGGCAAGATGTTGATGATAAATGTATAGCAGGCTGCCAGGCGATCCCACTCACGCCAGCCCCTAGGCATGTCACCCTTGTCCGATGTGTCTACGGGCCAATTGCCCCCCCCCTCTGTAAGGTCCTGTCACATTGTTTTCATCTATACGCTAATCCCCTCGCATGGTTAATTGGTTGCGGACTGATGCACTTAGGCTCACTTTCATTATTGCAGTGCGCGTTACGAGGGGCACAGCACTGTCGCACCACCACCAACCTGGTGTTCTAGACGATGGACGGCCGGGCCACCTAAATTAATTAAGGATAGTGTTACTATTTGCAGTTGAGAAAAATCTGAGCAGGGGGGTGGGGCTCGAGTGACTTGGATCGACCCCCAAACACTGGGAAAATGTTGGTATGACTCAGCAACCGATTAGCCACGAGGGTAACGAATCGTTTATAATGGCCCAAAAAAGGTCGGGATGCCGGGCCTATCTTGTCCAGAAAAAGCACCAGTCTGATGACCGTGGGGTTAGGACCTCGCAAGCCGCAGAGGCAGAGCGGCCGCAGGGGGACATTCCCAGGCGGACCACCGGTCAAACTAGGTGGGCCGTGCCGCAAGCAAGGCCGCCACCTCGCAAGCGAGGGCCGCCCCGCGAGGTTCGTCGGGCCACTCGGTCTGATGATCCGCCAGCCACTCCCCGAGACCTAGGACATCGGCAAGCTCCAGGGTTCCAGCGGGCGCCAGGTAAAGCAGGTGGGCCAACGCAGCCAGCAGCCGGAAGGCCGTAGGGCTAGCGGATTCTTTGCGCAGGGCCTCGATGATGGCACTGACAGCCTCAATCAGCCAATCCTCGTGCCTGTAGTCGCACCATTCGGACGGCAGAGGTTGGGTATCCGACAGCCGCGTAGCACCCCGGGCCCGCTCGTAGGCTGCCCGCCGACCAGTACTCACCCATGCCCCCAGATTAAAAGCCAAAGCTGCCCCGGCCTGGCGGACGGTGGTCTCGGAGCAGAGGATGGCGTGAACCATCAGGCCAGTCAGTACATCCAGGAGGGGCGGCGTACCAGCACCCTCCACAGCAGGCGGTTGGTTCAAGTAGTTTACCAGATCATCGCAGGCCCAGACGTTGCAAGCCTAACGTGAATTATGTGCAGATAATGGTACAGGTAGTAAAAAGTAGGCAGTCAGGCAATGGGGAGGGGATAAATTCACTTGTTCCGCGCCGCGGTTCGGGTAACTCCCCTCCCTGGGTGCCGCTACCTATCAACGAATATGGCGTCAGATCCGGAGACTTACCAAACGCAGGGCAGTAATTAACAGTGGTCGTGGCACCGCTTCGCTGTCGGTGGCAACCGCCGTCGCATCGCTCAGAAGCTTTTTGGTCCATCTGAAGCCAGTCTCGCCCTCAGCGGCGCCGCGCAATCCCGGGCAGGTGAGGGCGTAGCGTACGAGGTCCAGGACTGGGAAACGATCGGTCGGCTTCAATGTGGCGTAGAGATGATCGAGGGCGGCCCGCCAGGAGGTGGGGTCGGACAGCGGGGCGACGTACTCGAGTTGGTCGTCAGCCAGGACGACCGGGTCTAGCTTTTGGGCCTCAGGAAGAGCTCGCAGCCGTGCAAGGGCCCGACGCGCCCCCTCGGGTTGCGGAAATAGGATAGGCAGGTGACCGAGGCCACTTAAGGCCGGTGTCGGGATAAGCCGTCGGTGCGGGTGCGGGTCCGGTAGGACGGCGGCCTCCAGCGAACTCATGGCCGACGCCGGTCCGACCGGCGAGTGGACGTGGGTGAGGCGATCGTTGGGCATCCGACTGGGAGGCTGAGCACCCTCGAGTAGGGGTCGAAGGGCGCGACCAAAATCGGTGGCAAGAATCTCGCGCGGCAGGTCCCGAATATAGGCCGGGATCTCACCGCCGGTCAGATACTGCACGACCTCGGCGCTAAAGTGGTTGCAGTTATGGTCGAGTAAGCGGTACCGGTCGGCGGTATACTTGGCCTCAGCTAAGTGCGTTACGAAACTGACCAATTCATCGACGGACACCTCGGTGCGGCCCATAGTCAGTCGCTGGAGCGGGGCACCGTGCGCCGTGCTACCTGGTTTGGCGCGCAGGACCCCCTGGCCATAGTACCACTCGGTGCCGTAGACCACCACGGATGTGTGCCAGATTCCTTCGACCAGCCGGCCCACAAGCTGCGGGGAGAGTTGCCGTGCCAGGCCGTGAGACAAGTCGTAGACGTACAGCTCGACGGGAGCCCCCGACTCGGCCATGTGCGCAAAGGGAGGTTTCGAGGGTCGACGGGTGTAGAGCGAGGGGGCAAGGTATGCTTCAGACGTGACCTGGGCCACGGCACGCTGAAAGGGCTAGGAAAGGGTTAGCTAGCTACCAGGGCAAGTGCCAGAATGGGAACGATGGGTCGTGGTAAACCAGGCAAGGTCGAAGGGGTCAGGGCTCGAGCCTACGCTTGGCCCGTGAGGTAGGGGTGGATGCTCCAGGCACTCTTCATGCTGCTTCCAATTCAGAGTGCCGCAGTCCGTGGGCTCTGGCCAATCGTTGTGGGACACGGGCGGCCTTTTTCACTGGGGCCACTTTGAACGATGGGGTTGGCAGTCGTCGTATCTACGTGGGTCACTGGAACAACGCTTACTCTCTGGCCTACCAACCAACTCCCCTCATCGCTCTGGGGCGCCCTAACCGGCTTCCCTGGCACTGGAGCTTTACTATCGAAAACCGGGCAACTAGCCTTCAGACATTCACGAAAGCCCCCATGTGCTACTGACGCCGTTCTATTATGGTGCTGAGCCTGATATTGGTGGTAGAGCCCCTCTGCCATGGTCATCGACCAGGCCGATGTAAACACTAGTAGAATTGAGTCCGCTCGGGATGGAAGGACGGGGGAGGGTTGGAAGGAGGTACGGTTTATAGATGGAAGTGATAATAAAAAAGGGGGGGTGCATCCACTCGATGTGAGCTCAAAGGGACGTAAGGGGGGGGGGAAGTCGCAGTAGGAGACGGGAAATGAATCACAAAGTAGGGGAAGCAAAAGGGATTAATGGGCGGCTGGAGGTGTAATGAAGGGTGGTGGTGGTGGTGGTGGTCAGGGGGAGGGGTATAAAGAGGCCATGTCGCATGGGAAGCGGCGAGCGCGGAAAGGATTGAAGGCTGGAAGGATCGAAAAGAAAAACTGATCCAAGGCAATGCAAGCGTAACAATTAATTCCAATGATTCAAAAAACAACGGATAATAGAAATAAGGCCGGGACGTGGAACGCCTCTACCACAAACGGCTGCACAAACTAAACTACCAAATAAACGAACAAGCAAACAAAAAAGAAGCCAAGGACAGGGCAACGGATATGAAGGCAAACAAGTGTACATATTACAGAGGAGGAGGAGGAAGGGGTGGAGCATGCGGGTGGACAGTTCACGACGGACTTGGCGAGGCTGGTGAGTCCTCGGCAGCGGAGACGGCGAGCTCGGGTGTGCTCTCACCGACGTGGCGCACGATGGTCTTGCCCCGGGATACCGTCTTGAGCTGCTGGCCCTGGTCGGCCAGTTCCCGCCGCATCCGTTCCTCAGCAATCTGGCGCCGCCGGGCCATCTCGTCCGAGTGCCGTGGTTCGGGACTCTCGGGTAGGTGGTCGTCGGACAGCAGCTGTCGATCGTCCGGTAGAATGTCAAAGGCAGGTTCGCGGAGCTTTTGACGGTAGGCGTCGGCGATGAGGGCGGCGTCGACGGGCGAAAAGGAGCCGACTGAGTGCTTGGAGTTGGAGGCGAGTGGTTGGGCCGAGTCGCCGCCGATCGAGGAGGCGTGGGCGCTGTCAAGCGAGGCGGCCTTCTCACCAGCAAAGCGTGGCGAGGTCCCGCCCCTCCCCATGGCGGCAAAACCCAGGTCGTCGGTAGCCACGCTACGCCGACCGGGTACGGCCACGGCACCAGGGGGCGAGAGGGCACCTCCACCGGCCGCCAGGTTGCGCGGGTAGGGGCTGGACTTGCTATCCTCGTCGGCCAGGAGTTGGCCCTTGTAGGCGCGACGGCGGCGGCGGAGGAGGAAGGCCAGCAGCAACAGGGCCACCAAGAGGACGGCACCGCCGACAGCGATCCCGGCGATGGCGCCGGCCGAGAGCGAGCGGGGCTTGACGTCCACGATGGACTCTTGAGTCACGGTGGCAGCGGCGGCGGAGGCCGTGACGGTCATCACGGAGGTGGCAGTCGAGTCAGAAGTAGAGGTGGAGGTCGCGTCAGCCGGGAGAGAGTCGGCACGGAGGTTGACGGACACGGCGTAGTTGGTGGACACGGTGTCACCCGAGTTAAAGGCACCGAGGGAGGGCACCAGCTTGAAACTACGGGTGATGGGGGCAGTGGCGGAGTAGAGCTGCTTGTAGTCGTTGAACCACGTGAAATTGGGGGTGACAGAGAATTCGCTCTGGCTAAGCTGCAAACCCATCCAGGAGTAGGCCGGGGCAGCCACGTTCTGCAGGTCCACGACGTAAATATTGAGGGACTGCTGCGTCACCACGTCGGGGTGCCGGGGGTTCCACACGACGGTGGCCGGCTCACCAACGACCCATACGGCATTGGCCGCTGGGCTGCAGATGAGGACTGCCTGGGAGTCGCAGGCTAGGGGGGGATTTTTAAAAAAGAAGGCCGTGGAGGGGGGGGAGGTTAGTGCCTGGCCTTAAACCCAGCGTGTTGGCCAGGATGGAGATGGGGGGGAGTTCAGATGGTGGATATCTTAAAATAGAACCCTGGCCACTTGCATCGCACGCACACACACACACTCCGCACTTCGGGTGGGGAAGGGTGGAGAGGGGGAAAAAAAACCCACCCCACGGCTACTGGCTGGCAGACCGGTCAGGCGACGACCCCCGTTGCGAGCTAAAAATAGCAGGCACGCTGGGGAGCCGCACAGAGCCCACCAAACCCCGGTTGGGTAAGCAATCCATCTGGCGGCCGAGCGGAACACGAAGCCGGGGGTAGACTGACCTCTGCTGAGCCCAGCCGGCCGGCGGGTAGCGCAGTGGACGCGGATAGACCCTCTGGACTTACCTGAAGACATGGCGGTGAAAACACGGACGGTCCCGAGTGGGCAGAAAGGCGGGGCTCGGGGGGTTTCGCCGGACCGGGCAGAGTGGGGGGAGTGGGCGGAGGTGGAATCCTACCCCGCGCGACAAGCGGGAGGCGGCAAAACGTCGTGGCGTCGACAAAGCGGACGGTGGGCTGGTAAAAAGAAGGATTAGGTACGACAATGATGGCCGCGGTGGGGAGAGAGGCGGGTGCAGGTTACAGTCGAGGGGGAGGACGTGTGGTCGCCTTTCAGCTTTAGGGCCGACGAAAGGAGAGGAGGGGAGGCCGAGTGAGGACGCAGTGGGAATGGAAGGGGGGTGAGATCAGTAGCGGGCCTGGTATGAAGGCCGCGGCCGAAAGGCAGTACGCAAGCGAGAGGCACTGGAGAGCCCAGAGGTTGGCTGGCTGGGATAAGGGGAGGGAAAAAAAGGCCGTTGGTAAAGCAGTGGGCTGTAGGGTGGAAGGGGGGGTGTTCTGTGCACCCGCGTGAGGCAGTCGGAAGCGGGGGAATGACGAAGCACCAGGGATCACAGCAAGCACGGTCGGAGGTGCGGAGTCCCGCGGGATGGCAACAAGACCACAGAGAGAGGGAGAGATGGTGTGACGCTGCAAGATGATGGCGAGAATGCTAAAGTAGAGACGATTCGCGAAATAGTTAAGACTGCCAAGCGGAATACGAAAAAGGACCGGAGGTGGGGAGGCAGTAAGGGTCAGCGCATAACAATGGCGCGAGCACCAGGGACGCCCGGAAGAAGCAGGGCGAGGCATCGACCCCATGGTACACAGCTGTAATTCGCCCAGGCCCCGTCAGTAAGCGCCGGTGAGTGGCCAGTTAGCAGGCCAGCCAGGCCCAATGTGAGGCCCAGTGCCTCTACTCGTCGAGTGTCCCCCCCTCTCGCCGATCCTCCCCCTCACCCACCCGGTGAAGGCGGAGGCTGTGCTGGGCCTCGAGGGGGGAAGCCCTCGGCGGGCAGAGGCACTGGACCTCAACATGGACACGCCGACAGGCTGGCCACCCAACCGCACTAACCGCGCCAGAGCTACCACGAGGAGCCTTGGAATCGAAGGAGGAGGATCCGCTTGCACGCCACGGCCAGCAATGGCCCGACGCTGCCGCCATTGGCCCACATCCCCTGGCCCGCTCGCCCTGGGGCCACGGCCGCGCAACTCGGGGCCCCGCCCGCCTCTTGCCTCCCCGTCCTATACCGGTTTCCCAGAGCGGTGGCCAAATTCACACTCCGCCGCCACCCTAGCCTATATAATTGTCACCTCTTTCCTCCATGGCCCAGGGTCGGCCCTGTCCACTCTCTGCAATCACTCCGCCCAACTCCTATAGACCTGTTATTGGCATTCCAGCCCACGCGCCCCAAGCCCCCCCCCCCAGCGCGTTCGTTCGCCCGTCTTTCGCACCAAAGCCTGTCACATCAGCACCGACTGGTCGCTTTACCATCCGTCCGCCACTGTTCCAAGCACCTACGTGGTCCGATAGGGGCTGTCACTTTTCTGGCTCTTCTACTTCCAGCGCCTGCCCCTGACGTTGTTGTCGCAGGTCGATCCCGCACTCGCTGCCTGCGCCTGCCCTGTCTAGCTGCCGTGCGCTCTCCGCTCCTTCGGCCATATATAGCCCCCCGCCCCAGCCTCATCCTCCCCTCCGCCTGCCTCCCCAGCGTTTCCCATTTTTCCTGCCCGCCCCACAAAGACACCTCTTTCGCACTCCGCCCCAGCGTGTGCTGTCTGCCGTACTTTACCACTCCACGTCGCCAGTCCGGACGCTCCCACCCCTCTTGTTTAGCTCCAACGCCACTAGCCGCTCCCTCAGCCACTCTCCACATCCGCCATGAAGATCCACTGCGCCCTGTTCCTCGCCCTGGCCTCGGCCCTTGTGGTCGCTGACGGTAAGCCCCACGACCACCAACCCCCAGCCGATCGGCACACCAGGATGGCGCGTTGTGTCACCGTGGCCAGATTCCCAGATGGCCCTCCCTCCCCTCCCTTCGTCGTCCGCTAACCCCCCTCCCTACCCCCCTCCGCTTCCCTCACACAGACAACTGCCGGAAGGACATAACCGTCAACAGTCAGGAGGACCTCAACCAGGTCTCCGGCTGCAAGTCCTACTCCGGTAGCATCACCATCGACGGCGCGCCGGTGGCCAACCTCAACCTGGCCGGCGTCCAGCAGATCAGCGGCGACCTGACCATCCAAAACAACGGTGGCCTGACCTCCGTGGCCCTGCCCAACCTGCAGAGCGTTGGTAAACTCACCCTGTTCAACAACACCGCCCTCACCGCCATCACCATGGGTTCCCTCAAGTCTCTCGACGCCTTCGTTTGCCAAAACAACCCCCGTGTCAACACCCTGACCTTCACCCGCGGCGTGCCGAACCTGGAAACCTTCCAGATCATCGACAGCAGCGTCGCCACCCTGCCCCTGCTCAACTTTACCAGCATTACCAACCTCGAGCTCTACGGCAACCGCAACCTGACCAACATCACCCTCAACAACCTGTCCCAGGTCAACGGCTACATTTCCATCGTCAACAACAACCGCGAGGTTACCGTCTCGCTGCCCCAGCTCAGCAGCGTCGGCCAGAACTGCACCTTCGCCAACGTCCAGGAACTGTCCGTGCCCAGTCTGCAAAAGGTCAAGAGCAACCTCAACATTAACGACAACCAATTCACAAACTTCACCATGGACAAGCTCGAGAGCGTGGCTTCGTCCGTGTCCATCATCAACAACGCCAACCTCGAGGCCTTCTCCTTCGCCGCTCTGACCGAGATTGGCGGCAACCTGCTGGTCGTCAACAACACCGAGATTGGCGCTCTGGACGGCTTCCCTTCGCTCAAGGCCGTCGACGGTTCCATTGACGTGCGCGGCACCTTTGCCAACGTCTCCTTTGACGCCCTCCAGGACGTCAAGGGTGGTTTCAACATCATGAGCACCAAGGGCATCGACTGCTCCAAGCTCACCGGCGACTACGGCTCGAGCAGTGTTACCGGGGGCACTTGGAACTGCAAGGACAAGTCTAGCACCAGCGACGTCACGAGTACCAACAACACTGAGAGCACCTCGGCCGCCCTCGCCCTGCGCCCTATCGGTGACGGTCGTGTCGGTGCCCTCACCCTAGGCAGTTTCACCTTGGCCCTCTTCGCCGCCCAGCAGCTGTTGTAGAGTTTAGCGATGCGACCCCCCCCCAGGTCTTGGTAACCACTGACTCTACGCAGAACGTCATGCTTCGTGGCCCTAATTACCAACGCACTCCCCAGCTCCTATTTCTCTAACCCCTAACACTACCTTAGCCAATGCCCTTTACACGACCTCGCTCGCTTTACTCACCTTTCCTTCCTCTCCCCTCCGTGCCATCCTTTTCCGGTTTTCTCCTCACACCCTCTTCCCCTCGGTGAGTTGGTCAACGTATGTGGTGCTGGTTTTTCATCACTGCGATGTCCGTCCGGTACCGCTGGCCCAAGGTTATTCTATACATGATTAGTAAGACATAAAAATAATACCTGCTTCTTATCGCGGTAGGTCTCCATTATGGGCATAAAGATTAGTGTAATCAACTCGCCAGCAATTCCAGTTAGCTTCCCCCCCCCGCCTTGCTCGCTTGATGGAAAGGTCAACTTCACATGACGTGCTAAGGGGATTGGCGGTTGGATAACCACTACAGCACAGATTTAGGCACAGTATCCAACATAACCCCTTCCCCCACTCACATCCTCTGGTTGATGTGGGAAATGAGCCATGTACTATTACCCCTATACGTGATCGCCGTCCCCTATTCGCCACCATGTTGAAAATCGTTGCGAGTTACAGCAGTACATGAGATGCACATGTTGAGCACGCCGAATTATCCTTTTCACAAGGGTCCAAATTGCCTCCTAGATATCCCCACTTCCATTAGCTTACTACGCTGTCCATTGAATATGAACCAAACTCTGCAGTGACTGGGACCGAACCGGCACACACATGGCCAGGGTCAGTTTGGAGGACGAAACGGTGGCGGCACTGTAGAGCCAGGCAAGTGGCCAAATACACAAACCTGCCAACACAATTACGCTGGAGATCAAAAGGGCCAGAGTGTGGTTTGACTAGGTGCGGTGCATCCACATTGGCAGCGCCTCGCATAACCCAGCAGCGTATAGGTACCACCGGTATTTTTGGCACCACCCTCATTAACAGTCCCCCCCATCAGGGGAACCTTCCTTATGTACACAATCAGCCTGGCTGCCAGAATCAGTATGGCAAAGCGGGGAGGGTTGATTTAATCGATTAGGAGAGTAACGGGGAGGGGGGGTGCGTGATGTGATTGCACACCACTGCGACCAGACGAGGAAAAATGAAAATCATGCATTGGCGGGTTGGTCGACAAGGGATAGGGAGATTTAGTGCAACAGGTGGTGTGCTTAGGAACGGGAGGGGGGTTTGCGGAGGGGGGCGGCCGGTGGGTAGGTCCCAAGCGGAATCTGAGCCCGATCGTCACGCAAAGGCGGGTATTATCCCCACCCATAGCCGGAGAGGCCGCTAGAGACATGCCAGCGTGAGGAGGACGAGACCGGCCGTCAGGCCGAGGGCGGATGCAGTGACCGAGCCACCGCTGGTGTAGGTGTTCGTGGGCGAACCGGAGGAGCTCCCGGTGGAGTTGTCACCCACCGTAATGTTCCCCGCGTCGAGACCGGTGGTGTTGGTGATAAAAGGCAGATAGTACGAAACGTGGGTGTAGAAGGCAATCCCGTCAGCCGCCCCACAACTGGCAGTATTGCTCGGCGAGTACCCGTAGCTGGTAACGCCAATCTGGGCGTAGCTGCCGTCAGAGGTGGATACGACCAGGGGACCACCAGAGTCACCCTGGCAGGTATCCTTGCTGGGGTTGTCGGCCGTACAGACCTGGGGACCGTTGGAGTTGCTAAACGTCCCACCCAGCGTGATGCACTGTCTGGGGTCGCTCGACACGGTCACGTTGACGGCCTCCAGGGTGCTGGCCTGCTGCGTCGTGTCCACGCCATTCGTCGAGCCCCAGCCAATGGCCGTGGCTTGGTCCCCACTCTTGATGGACGAGGTCAGAATCTTGACGGGCTGGACGGTACTGCTGAATGATACCTGCTTGGTCACCTTGACGAGGGCGATGTCGTTCTCCAGGGTCTCAACATTGAAGTTGGGGTGCACCACAATCTTGCTGCCCTTGTACTGGCTCGAGATGTCTGCAGAAAGGGTGCCTACCGTGAAGCCGAGGGACGCTGCCGGGTGGACGATGCCCGTGTTTACGTCGGTGACGCAGTGCCCGGCGGTCAGGAACCACTCATCGGAGAGGAGCGAGCAGCCACAGTCGATGAGCTCGTTGCCGCTGGTGATTTCGAGATGCGAAATGAAGGGGAATTGGGTGTCGCTAGACACCTTGGTCCCGCCGATGATACGCCCAAACTGCGCGGCCTCCTTGGCAGTGGGGACGGCCACGACGGTGGTGGCCGCGAGACATGCTGCCGAGAGGAGGCAGGCGGTCCGGACGAGGCTAGGCATCGTTGATGAGAGCGAGTAGAGATGGGTGGTTATGGGGGCAAGGTCGCCGAGCGAGCGAAGAGGGGAGCGGGGCCGAGCAGTGGAAGGGGAGGTATCCGTCGTCGAGGGGCGGTATACGTGGGGAAGAGCGGCGAGACCGCCGGGTGAAACGTAGGCAGCGGTCAGGGCAGGTTTACAGAGCAGGCCACCGGGTCGTTGGGACAGCGTCAAAGGGTCGGAGTTGTATAGTAGACTTCCGAGCGGGACTCGAGAGAAACCTTGGAAAGTAGCACAAAATAAAATAGGTGTCAGAAAAGCGCCGGGGAGAACTCCGGGTACGACTGGAAGGGTTGAACAAAAACCGTAGAAAATCGTGAAAACAAAGTTGTGGTAATACAGGGAGCAGGGACCGTCCGAGGATACTAGGCGGCACGACTGGCAAGAGCGGGGAAGGTAATACAAAGAGCGACACGGGTGGTTGGATGGGCGGTCGTATATATAGAAAGGGGAGGGTGGGGAGACAGTGGGGACGGGTTGTCCGCCAAGGGGTAACACCGAAAAGTCGAAATGGGGTGGAGTGAAGGGGCGGCGGCGGGAAGTGTGGGCGAATCGCGGGCCGGTGTCAGCCTAGGGATCGGAGGGTTGGAAGTGCCCAGCGGCCAAATAGAATAGAACCTACCACGATGCTGTCCCCGGTGGACATCAGAGCCGCCCACTGTAGAGGCTGAGACGTATGTCGTCCCTGGCCAGCAAGGTCCTATCTTCACCGCCTACCCTGGGTGGGTCGGGGGCAACGGGCGACCCTCGCCAGGGCCGTCAGCCACTATGCTAGATCGGCCGTCCGCGGTTTAGCTAGGGAGGGCGGCACCCCAGGGACCGACACCTACCTCACCTTAAGGAGGGTCGCAGCACTTCCGCGACATTAAATCAACACGCCATCCATCCTCCTCCGTCTACGTCGCCTTGCCGTCCAGGGTCATGGGTCGTGCGCCATCGTGGACCCCGTCGCGGTACGGGGCGATACATCCGCACCAAGCCACCGTGTCCCCTGCATTGGCACGGCCCAGGGTCGTCGGTACCTGTTGCAAGCCTACACCACCCAAGGCACGGCAAGGACAGGAGACTCGCCATCGGACCGGGTGCTTAACCTTCATGGCCTGCGCTCACTCGGGAAGGGGGCTTTAATTCTAACACGATGTGTCATTGGTCCCGCCGGTTGTGTCATGAGAAGCGGGGCTCCGCGCCATTGGGGCCGCGATCCCGGATGCCAAGACTTTACCAGACTTGATCCGCCGCCACCTCTACGCCCCGGCACGCTCTACATCCCGGAATATCCCTGAAAAAATGCATGTCAACCGTAGAGTCCAGCTGTGGCACGCCCCCCCCGACTCGGTCCCGAAACCCCACTTGGTCTAGCCTCGGATTATAACCTATCTTCCTTCGCCTCTCCTAAACGACGTTTAATAAACCCCCTTCTACCCTCACCTCTACCCGCCGCGTGCCCAAAACTACGACGTTGCTCGACACTTTTTTAAACCCCCAGCCTCGTCTCCAATGGTCAGCCCCTGTGGCCAGAGTGAGGCCGAGGGAAAAGGGGAGGATAGGTTTCCGACTTGCCAATGTGGGCAGCCAGACCCCGGAGGGTGATCCCCGCCGTCGGACACAACCATTTGTAGTCTGTCTTGCTCTAAACTCCCCTAACCCGCCTTCGACTTGGGATTAGCACCTCCCATTACTCAATTGTTCGCAGAGGCTACGCCCAAAAGTAGTGAGGATTGGTCGCCTTCGGTTAGCCGCTCATTCCTAACCACCTCTCGTCGCCATTGATGTCAACAGGATCGGTGCTACCCAGTGTACATCAGCAACTGTTAGAACGCGCCAGGTCCCCATTTCCAGCCTCCAGTGAAGGTCCAGATAGCGTGGGGGTGAGGGACGTGTCTCTCACCATTGCTACCAACCACATTACCGATAGCATGATTTTCATTGCGCTGGATATTTTTATAACCTCAAACTGCCCCTTCTCCTCCTCCTTCTAGGGCCACCAGATATCAGGGTGGTCAGTCCGGCGGGTTGCCCTAACCTGTCGGGCTACCTTCCACCAGCACTCCACATATCCCCTTCAAACCGTGCTACTTACGTATATCCCCTTTAAAGACCGGAGTGGTTTCCCACAGAGTACTTGTACGCTACTAAGATGCTGAGACCACCGCCTCTATTTCCTCCCCGCATATGTTGCCATTTTCTCAAGTTTATTTACTTTCCTGACCTGCTGACCCCAACTGACAGCAGCAGTTATAGAATTGTCGATTGACGGTATGTACATTGTTACTGTTGCCTGGATGTTATGCTGCCCAGCATGGTGGCCAGCAAAGGTGTGGCATCGTCATGGTAAGGGTCAATAGGAGGTACTTTATATAGAATATGGTACCACGAACTAAGTGATCGCTACCACTTCTAGCGCGGCAACCGGTAATGAACACCGAGACCGTTACAAATTAGGTGCAGAGATAAGGTAGTGGGAAATGTAAAAAAAAATATGGGTGGCCTTGGTGAGGGTATATAATAAGGGCACGTTGGCGAGCCAAAGCACGGTGAGTTCGGTCCCTAGGCGGTCCGTGTTACGAGCAAGGTCAGGGCCAGTAGTAGGAGAGCGCCGGCGGTGGGGCCCGAATTGCGGGGGGCCGTACCGCCAGTACTGACGGGCGAAGCGATGGTATCGTCCGTGGTCGTCACGTTGGCCGGGGGCACGGCAGGTTCACCCCCCGTACCAAAGGTGATGTCCTTCGCCGTCAGGCGTCCGTCTGTGGTCAGCCAGGGCAAATAGTGGGCTACCCGGGTAAAGTAGGCTAGACCACCAGGCTGGCCGCATGCCGTGTTGGTGCTATTATAGGCCTTACCACTCATGAAACCGCTTAGGTACCACGCCGAGTCTTGGTTAATCAGGAGGGGGGCGCCGCCGTCATGCTCGCACAGGTCATTCGAGGGCTTTGTGGGTGCGCAGAGGATGGGCCCATTGGTGTAGTAATTGCCCACCAGGGACTGGCACTGCACCACGGTGCCCACGCTGAACTCAGCGGCCTGCAAGGTACCCGGCGACTGGCCCGCCGAGGCCGAGGCCGGGTTAGCCCCAACCACTGTCGCGACATGTCCTTCGTCGGCTAGCTCGTTGTATACTTTCACGATGCCCACGGTCTTACTGAGTGGGGCCGCATCGACCAGGTACACCACCGCCAGGTTATTGGCCAGAGCGTTGGCGGTGTAATTGGGGTGGATAGTGTAGTTTTGCACACGGACGTGGGTGCCTTCGATGGTGGGCAGGTCCTCCGTGGACCCCACTACTACTTCGACCCTAAGGTCGGTACGGACCTGGCCTTTGATGTCCATCATACACTGGGCAGCGGTGAGTACGGCGGTTGGCTCAACTAGGGTGCCCAAGCACTGGCGGCGCTGACCGTCGGTGCTCACAAACACGTCGACGATGAAAGGGTACTGACCAGACTGGATGTCCACGCCGCCCACCAGACGTCGCCGGAGGCCCACGTCTGCGGCACGGAGGCCCTCCGAGCCGAGGACACAGAGCCAAGCGAGTATAAAGTAAACCAGAGTAGGTCCAGAGATCATGATGCCTTAGGGGAAAAAAGTAGCTGAGTGGGTATAGAGTACGGTGTTTTGGCCAGAGAAGGGTTCTACCGATGGTGGATAATATTGGCCAGTTGGCGTTCTGAACGGTCAGTGGGATATCGAATCTAAAACGTTGAACGTGTGCAAGGAAAAAAAGAATATATGTGGCCGGTACACCGATGGAGGGATAGTTAATCAAATCTCCAGCATTGTGCCATCGGAACTGGGTCATCCAGCGGACTTTATACAGCTGACGAGACAACTGATAAGCAGCGAAGGTAGGAAGGAAAAGGACAGCCGCGGCGGAGTATGCTGCCGCAGAAAGGATGGGTGTGATTGTCTCACTTCCCAGTTGGGTTATGAAGCAGGTCAGCACTTTCCAGTGATCACCGCCAGATAACGGGGCCTGGCGTTAAAGAAGAAACCTGGCAAATGGAGTGGCATACTTGATCAGGTCATGCCTCGCAGAACCACAGACAATCGGTAGGGCCAACCTTTGAATGCATAGAGGACCAGTGCGGTGGGGGGGGGGCTACAATGACAATGCCACCGCAGTGTGAGCTATGATGCGGTGCTGAGAAATAGGGTATGCAGTGCCATTTTGGAAGTCCATAAGGGTCAATCCTATACCCTCTTCAGGCACAATCTGGAACAGGCGACTGTTGGAAGCTGGCCTTGCCACTATGCGACCCGATTGGTTTTGGTCCGCTGGTCCACTGGGACTTCCCCAGCGTACCCCGCAGCAACAGTCGAGGCAATGTGATATAGGGCATAATGGTAAGCCAACAGTTAAAGGTAGGAGGATTTAAAGTTAACAATACCATCATCCCTGTGTCTCAGTAGGGTGTTTAACTCACCATTGTTAGCACAACCACTCGGCTGCATGCCCTGCGTCTTTTTTTTCTTCTTTTGGCACCGACAATACCGCCTCGAGGTCACTATTCACTTACCAATAACCCCTGAGCGGCGCGTGCCTGCCCTACTGGACCCCGGCTTGGCACCCTTCGGAGAATACCCTATGGGATACGTCAACCCGACCAAGGGGCTATCGATATGCCAAGGCTAGGCCTGGCTGACTTTGTAGGATACCAGTTAGCACGCTAGACGGTTATTCGTTTCGCACAATCCTACGGGATAAACATAGCATAGTCGTTACGCTAAAACTATTAATGGTAAATTGGCTTCCTCCCTGTCAAGCGTCGGTTGCGCCCAGGCCGGGACTCGGCTCTACGGCACTATAACGTTGGCACTGGCATGCTCGGATAAAAACCTTCAACCAGGCATGCGCCACTATCTGAACCCGAAGGGCCTTGCAGCCACACGATTCCACCGCGCGCCCCATACACGAGTTTTCTCCGTAAGTCAGGGTCCATTTCACTGCCGTCGTTCCGGGCCTGCCCAAAATTGTGAGTACAAGGCCAAACTCCCATGTATTACAAAATGTCCTGGTGGGGGGTTAAACCAGGGTGCAAGCATCAAGTCGGTCAGGTGCGACTCGGAAGGCTATACGTCTGCGCCGAAGACCATCGGGTAGTGGTCGATGGCGATTCGTACGAGACCACCTATGGTTGCACCGCTGGCCGGGTCGTACATGCGCATGTCCAAAGCTAGGTTATCGGACCGGACCAGGTTGGGCGTCCACACGATGGCCAGGTTGTGTGAAGTCATTTTGTTACTGTCGGCCCGTTCAGCGATTCTGTGGAGTAGCCGGAAGACGTGGGTCAGCACGAAACGACCGGGGGCATCCAGGGTAGGGAGTACGTGGTCGCGGATGAACCGTGCCCGGTCGGCGTCAGTAATACACTCGGCCATGTCCGGCACCAAGTCGTACAGGGATACGGGCAGTACTGTGGTGGGCAGTTCGTGGAAGTACATCTTGAGAAGTACGGCAGCGACATGGACGCCTAGGGGGTCCAGGTCGACGGGAGTACCGCTGTCGTAGTCCGCTTTGGTGGATTTGAGTTGGGCGCTGCTGGGTGACCGTCGGAAGATACCCTCGGTAGTCAGGCCTAATCGATGGTGGATAATTAAGGGGGAGGGGAGGGGGATCGTAGTAGCCAGGTGGCCGAGGTCGGTGATAATGAGTACAGAAAAGGCTAGATCAGGATATGGATATAACTCAGGTAAAGAGAAAGCCACCAGCGAGGGCCCAGACTGAGCACGGTACCCATATACGCATACTTACCTTGGGATTCCAAGTAGGCAATGCAGTCGTGAATCACGATGGGTAGACCTCGCTCGGCATTGGGTCCGGTCAAGTCAGCGAGGGGAACACCAAACACCGCCCCGGGCCGCGGGCCCGTCATGGTTGTTAAGTCGCCGCCCGGGCCCCGCCGTAGGGCCGCCGTAACCGCGCCAGGCGGCTCGAGGGTATCGTTGTAGCTGACGATATGGCGTTGTGGATAAGGGTAAGAGGCGAGAGGATACAGGTTAGCTAATCGTTGGCTGGACTCTACGAAGCTAGGAGGAGCCCGGCTCGCTCGGGGGCTGGGCAGTGGCGTGTCAGTCTAGGCAGTAATATCGACCAGGTCACCCACCAGACTGCGGGTTACTTACGCTTGGACCTCGGGCGGCACGGAAATTTGGTCGAGCGGGACCAGGTGGGCCAAGTCGCTGAGGCGGTCAACCCAACTCAGCTTTTTGAAAAACTT